>MJUU01046901.1:28375-44779 GCA_002080025.1 Modiolus philippinarum | reverse complement strand
ATATATATATATATATATATATATATATATAGGAAATATTAGGGAAATTAATAATTTTGAAATTAAAATCGTCCCTTTTGTCGAAAATTGTAGCAATGAGATTATCATTTTTGTCACGTTCGAGATGCAAGTCCCAAAAAGATGTAGATCTAGTGGTTTATGTTGTTTCTTTTATGTCTCGTTCTGACAGATATATTAATTTTTCATATTATAATTAAAGGAAGCAGAATACCATAACATTTTTTTTTCTTTTATTGGTTGTAAACTAAAACTCATCAAAGATAAATAAATATCCATGTACTAGTATGTTAATTGTGGAAAAAGATTAAAATAATCACTCTGTAGACCATCACATGACAGAATTCAGATGTGCAACATATACATACCCCAATGCATTAGAATTATAACATCAAATATTAATTTTTCAAAAACATATTGTTAGGAATATTGTTCATTACTTCCTCTCAATTCATATTCATATCATCTTTTAAAGAAAGTATTCCTGCCTTATTTTTTTCATTTTTTGGGCCAATTTAGTCTCTTTTACTCCAATTTTTTCGGCTTGAAAATTGCAGCACTTTACGTGGCTCACAAACAGTCAAAAGTTTTGCACCTACATTATAATAAACACGATTTTCTAACAAAATCCAAACAAAGTTAATTTGAATTGTAGTCGCACGATGTTGTCTATAAATTATTAAAGCACAAATTAGTTTACACTAGAAGAGTCATTAAGCTGTAAAAAGGGTCCAATATTATAGTGTTATTAAATGGGTATTTTCATATTAATCCTGTATAACGTCCAAGTACAGTCGTATTGGGTTGAGGTCACCCGTATTGGCCCGAGGCGAAGCCGAGGGCCAATACAGGTGATCGAAACCCAATACGATTGTACGAGGACATTATACAGGATTAATATGAAAATTCCCATTTTATGACACCTTTATTAACTGATGACTTAAAATTTCAGGCAATATCGTGACCAATCTTAATTTCGATATTACAAAGTCAAGACGGTATAAAAAAGTTTTCTATTGAATTTTCAACTTGTACATGTGTTGTAGTAGAAAAAATTATTGCACTATCATGTTGTTTACAAATCCCCTTGATCTGGTGTGGTGTCAGTCGTACAAGCTGAAACGGGATGCGGCTTTCTGCTGACAAGTATAGCACAGTGTTAATATTTGGAACATTATCAAAGGAAATCTTTACTGTGTTGTGTTTATTTTTTATTCTCACTCTCAGTAATTCAAATCAATAGACAAAAAGAAAAAAAAGTTAACATATGCAAGAAACACAGAAAACAGAGTGTAACTAAACCAATATGGCCGATTCATTTATACGGGGCATTTGCCCTGTATTAATTTTAATACAGGGCATCTGCCCTGGATAAATTTCTATACATGGCATTTGCCCTGTATAAATTCTAAGTGCCAAAAACTTCCGGTTATATTAAATGGGCAAACCACGCTGTATTTTAAGTCATCAGTTGATAAATGAAAATATAAATCATTTTAACTGAACATAGAACATATTTAGTATCAAAAGTCTTGGTTATCACTTTTTTGTCAAAGTTAAGTTGGTCTAAAGACCTTAACGACACATTGTATTTGGAATGAAATGTAACTTACAGTGTGTTTCTGCCATGTACAGTATTCATGAGCTGGTCAGTGTGTGAACTAATATTTTCAGTAATTTCTGCTTGTGAAACTTCTCTGTCATGTACACTAGTCGTCATATTTCTGACAGAAATAAACTATATTGAATGTTTACCCGTTTTCATATATAACTTTGTGTCTCGGCTGATCGTCTGATATGCATGTATACATATCATCTATTCCTCAACCACTCTTGCAATTTACGGTTGCCACCATGATTTTACAGATCGCTACAATGTTTTTATTTTCGCAACTGAGAGAAAAACATTTTTGAGTACACCAAAAGTTTATTACTAACAAACTCCGGCTATGATTATAGACTGGACTTTACAATTTGCAGTGTGACGGGTGCTGCGCATGGAGCAGATCATGCCTACCTCCCCCGGAACACCTGATGGCACATTCAATTTTGTGGGGGTTCAAACTCTTACTACTTTAGCTTGTAGCGTTCTTGTTCATTTTATTTCATATTGTTTCCATTATTGTGATACATCGAAGTTGTCTTGTTTTGGGGATTTTTGTATTTTAGAATCACCCTTTCTGTATTTTTGCTTCAATTTTCATTTGCAATATGTGTTGATATAAAAAAATGTACATACACAATTATTGAAATGCAACTTTCGAGTGCTAAGGAAAAACTGGTTCAAATTTTTTTGGAGTTGTGGCGCTTTGGTCACTAAATGAAGAAAATTTCATGCACAATGTCATCATTATGTATTTGTGCAATGAAAATTGATAGGTAATAAAACTTTGCTTACAAAATTCCTCGTATGAGTACCTAACTTATCTTAATGAATAGAAAAAAGAAGGGAAACGGGGAATGTGTCAAAGAGACAACGACATTTTATTGTTTATTTTCATAGTCTAAAATCATTTAACAGTTGCTTCTGAGATGCTACCGTAAACTGATGTAATGGAAGGGGTGGTTAGGCGCGGCATAAACCGGTTAAACCAGTTTGTTTTGAAATGCCCTTACAAAGTTAGGACCATTGCAGTTTGCACATGTCGATGTATGATCTAATCTCATCCATGGGTATCTTTTATTGGGTCCGTATGTTCATTTTTGTATGTGTGTGTGTGTCTTCATCTGCCTTTTTGGTGCCATACTCATTTTATGTCTTTATTTACGATGTTGCATTTGTCCTCGGATTAATCGTTTCTCACTTACTTTGGGACATACAAATGCACAAATGGATGTTCAACAGTATACAAATATAATTCCTTTCCTTATCCTAGTCTTCATTGAGATTGATTATACCAAAATCACCGAACATATTGCCATGAGTCAAAATTCAAAAGGTAAAAAAGATAAAGCAGTGCAAAAGCTGCGGCAACTATTAACCGCAATCGTCCTGACTTGGTACTTGCATTTCAAAAGAAACCTTCCCTTCCATTGCGGTTGTGCCCAGTAGTTACTCAACAGCAATTATTATTTCAAGATTGTAGATAATGAAAAAAATGTTCACCCAAGTAAAAAAGATTTACTGGCCTCTCACTGATACTGCCGATGTCTACTGAAATATATGATTCTTGACTAAATCCTGCGGAAAGTTTTGAGTCTGAATTTTCTTCCGTAGTGCGGCAGTGTTCTACCAGCAGACTAGGCTCCTTTAGCTAGCCGGCAGATTAGCGGCGAGCACCCCTTGACCCATCTTTCAAAATTACGTATTGTCATATTCTCTCCTTTCAAGATTGTGGTCATGGAGTTAGTAGTCTACCTGTATTGGGTTTTATTCGTATGTTTACTATACTATAGGGAAACGGGACAGATAAAGGGGAGGTTTGGGTACCCATAAACCGGTTTAACCCTACCGCTGGCTTTTGCTAGTACCGGTACCAAGTCCGGCTGTCCTGAGTTCCTATAGTTGTTTACGTTTGTCTTTTGTCTTATTTCTGTTTTTTCCTGTGTATTATTTCCCTAACGGATTGTGGCATGTAATTATAATTTTCAGCCATTGTAAGTGTTTCCTGTTGTCCCTTTTATTTCATTAAACCGAAACTCCAAATTTTTCGACGAGAGACGAACATCTAAAGAACTTTTCGATGGTCGTAAGACGGTATTTTGAAGCCCTGATTGATCAGGTGGTAACGGAGATAACGGAGATGGAGAAATTCCGAAAACTGTAGGTGGTGTTAGCTCTCCCATAAGGAACCAACTGTGAATCATACATTTCATAGGCAGAAAGAATAATTTTGAAATTAAAATTAACTGACGGATCTAGCATCTTTCATTCTACGCCCATTTATGAGTCTATGAAAACAATCAGTCTCATAAGAGTACAAGAACAAGTGTGCGAGTAATGAGCACAGTTAGTTCCAAATGGTATTCCAGTTTGCTATTGATAAATAGCACCTCCAGAAGTGACAAATATATCACAATAAAAATAATAAAGCATAATAGATCCAGTTTCATCGTAGCAATTGTTTAATTTAAATAAGACTTAGTTTTCGAGAGAAAAAAAAAAACACATGGATTAATAACCTAATACAACATATTCTTTAAATAAATTTTGATTTCATACATTCCTGCTAATTATATTATTGAAATTTTTAGATATTCATAAATTGGTTTTATATTGTACGCATGATATACATGGTAATACCATCAAAAAATGCAATGCTGGTATTACCGTTTCACAACTCATTGCTTTAACATATCGCAGTCCAGATGATATTTGTTTAGTTAATGCAACAAATTCCGTCTTTATTCATTTTACTGTTTTGGAATTAAGTATCATGAACAAACTGAATACCAAAGTACTGTCAATTTATTTTCTGCATATGCACATTTCGGCAACTTATGTTTCTTCAGTGCAGATAAAATCTAAACCTTTGGAAGACCATAAACTCAAAGATGTTTGAAAACTGATAGAGAACAAATTACCAATATGATTTAAATATGAAGCCAAAAAATAGCTAAGGACAGAGCTTTGCATGAGAGAAATACTCCTTAATTTTCAACAAAATTTACAAGTATTTAGACATTGCAAGGTTCCAAAAAAGATTCGGCTTTCGGGTCAGCACCGAGGTACTGACATCTGGGCTGGCAAATACCTTCGGGGACTAACAGTCCACCAGCAGAGGTATCGACCCAGTGGTAACAAACAAACTGAATACCGAAGTACTGTCAATTTATTTTCTGCATTTGCGCATTTCGACAACTTATGTCTCTTCAGTGCAGATAAAATCTAAACATTTGGAAGACCATAAACTCAAAGATGTTTACAAAGACCTTGAGAAAAAATTACCAATATGATTGAAATATGAAGCCAAAAATAGCTAAGGACAGAGCTTTGCACGAGAGAGATGCTCATGACTGGTGAATTCTGTGAAACAGAAGATATCAAAAATGCAATTGATTTTCAAACTCGCCTTTTTATGCAAATTACACAATCTTACATCTTCAGCATTGCAATTCATAAAATATTGACGAAATCAGTGCCGTATAAAGATAAGGGTGCGTATTATAATACTGTTGTCTTACTTTTTATGGGTCTCAATATGTGTAGTAGTTGTAAACGGATCATGGGATGAAATCCCTGTGCAGGTCATTCCTCTAAAAGACCTGTCTCCGTCCAATACGTCATGGACTGCCACCACTTTACTGAAAAAAAATCAACAAATCAAATTGACTTTTATTAATAATACTGTCATTAAGAGAAAGACACAATTACCAAAACTGACTTACTAAGGGCTGAAAGCTATCTTTTTTCTATCGGCTAAACCCTACAACTATCAAAATGAATATGTATGCCTTTTTATTCGTCCTGATGAAGACAATCAATGCAATATGGTCAGACAAAAGATTAAAAAGTGAGAGTTTTAAAGTATCAGTACACTTTTAAATATCTTAATTCCAAAATAAATAAGAACTTTCTATATTTGTACATTATCGACATCTCAGTACCAAAGCCCTTTGGGAATCACATAATCAAATATATTTTCAAAAGGCATTATAATACTTAAAAAAGGCAAAATAATTGAAAATATGCGTTATGATGCCGTTCAAAATTTTAAAAAAATTATAGGCGTTAAAATGCCTTTGAAAAGGTGTAATAACTAAAAATGTGTATTAACATAAAAAAGGTGTAATAATGTTAAAAAGTGTGCAATAGGGTCTGTAAGTCTCGTCATGTGACTAACGAGAATCCACGAGAAAGCGTTTCCCGCCAAAACATGACGTAAGAGGATTGTGACGTTCAAGTTTTTGTTTGAAACGTCATATATCTTGGTTTAAAATGTAACTTCCGGGTACAAATTTTGATCCCGGAAGTTCCAAAATTGTACGAGACTTACAGGCCCTATAACACCAATAGGGTCGTCGTAATGTAATTATAATAGCTGTTCTGAATAACGCGGTCTGATAGGTGTTATATAGCCCAAAAGACCAAAGATATGTTATGCTTGTTGACGATTCCGCATCCACGACAAAAAGGATACATGGATGTAGCGATGTTCGACATGTAGTAAGTGGATTTCGCTCAAAGAGATGCAAGGGGCTGTATTGAACTTACTATGAGGTATGACTGTTTGCTCATTGTTGAAGCACAGGGACTTGCTCCCGGTCTAGAAAAAAAATTACTATCCAACATGAATCTCGGAGAATGTGTTTTTTTCTCCGAGATTCATGTTGGATAGTAATTTTTTTTTCTAGACCGGGAGCAAGTCCCTGTGGTTGAAGTCCTCATTGTGACTTCAAGATAAAATACAACAACGAAAACGTTGTTTCGTTTGCTACTATGTATCTGTGGCGATTTTGTTCAGATCCCTTTATTTGTTCACTAACGATACAAAAAGGCGTTAGAATAGAAAAAAAAGAAGGGAAACGGGGAATGAATCAAAGAGACAACGACCCAAAGGCGAGTAATAACAACTCAAAGCCACTATAAGATTTTCAATGAACGTTGAGGAAACCCCACACCCAACAGCAGGTTGGAGTCGGCCCCTAAATAAAAAGGCGTTAAAATACCTATTTGATTTGATGAATACGAAAATAAAACGATATGGAAATAACAAAATTTTTCCAATTATCCCTTCATAATTTCAATAATAAACTGAAATGAGGTGGTCCTTATATTAATTGTTATTGTGAAGTTAATTTCAAAAGAAAGTAAAAATTTCAAGAAGTATCAATGTTATCGACAAATGCTTATTGTGTTTTAAAATATATAGGTTTTTAAGGAATGACAAGACATGGTGCCATAATATATTACAATCTGGCAGAAGTCATGACAATACTGACCTTCTGCACTTAATCTGCGAATCATCGCCATGTAACTGATGTTGAATGTCATTGTTATAATGCACATCCATCTTCGTCGTCCACATGTGCCCTTTCCTGCTAAAAGAATTTGTTTTATTTATCCGTTGAGTAAATCTAGATGCCCTTAGGGATACTTTAACATAGACTATAAGAAAAAATTGCATACAGTTTGTTAGAGTTCTGCAATATTTCTGTTTTATACATAATAAAAATGGTATAGTAGGCCACGCGGATTAAAGTAAAAAACTCAGAAATATACAAATCAAAAACATCTAACAATGACAGCCCAACGTTTCGGCCGTATGGCCATCGACAAAGGGACTACCAGGCTGAAATACGGAGAAGAAAGGGGACAACCGGACTAAAATATGGGGAAGAAAGTGTTCTTCTCCGTATTTCAGCCCGGTAGTCCCCTAGTCGAAGGCCATACGGCCGAAACATTGGGCATTCATCCGTTCTGTCCAGCCCAATAGTCAGACTTGTCTGACATGAAAATTTTACCTTGCGTTTTATAGAAATTCACTGTTTTTGTCAAAATTCTAACCACTTAAAATACTGAGGCTTCATTCCGTGTATGGCACTCGGTAGATGTCCTTGGTACTGGATTTGGCCTCCTATTTCGATATTTTTGGTAATGAGTACTTCTTTTTTGTACTACTTTGGATTATGGCTTTCCATATAATTGGTTTCTAATGCTGCTGATGAGAGGTTGCTCAATGAAACACGTGTACAACATTAACGAAATTTACTGTTTTTTATGCAACTTTGGTATATTTTGTACTTGACTCGTGGGGTCGATGCCACTGCTAGTGGACCAGAGGTCCCCGAAGGTATTCACCAGCCCAATAGTCAGACTTGTCTGACATGAAAATTTTACCTTGCGTTTTATAGAAATTTACTGTTTTTGTCAAAATTCTAACCACTTAAAAATAATGAGGCTTCATTCCGTGTATTGTACACGGTAGATATCCTTGGTACTGGATTTGGCCTCCTATTTCGTTTTTTTTTTTTTTTTTTGTAATGAGTACTTCTGATTTTACTAGTTTTGCATTTTGGCTTGGTTTCTAGTGCTGCTGATGAGAGGTTACTCCTTGAAACACGTGTGCAGCATAACAAAACTTACTGTTTTTATGCAACTTTGGTATATTTTGTATTTGTCATTTTTGATTTCTTTTTTATTTGTATATTTTCGTTTTTTTTTATCTATTTTATTTATGAAGACTTTGCCTCATGTGCATTTACTCTATATCCTTTTATTGATTATCTAGAAGCAATCAAGATTGCGTTTTTTTCAAGCCTATAATCACACTATAGATTCATGTAACTCCTATGTTCCTTATCAAATTGTCTTGTAAAACGTTATATAGCTTTTTCATATTATGATTTTTTAAAACCTCCCTTTCAACTGCTTCAAAATATATCCAATGCCTGCTATGACTGCTATAGAAAATGAGTTAATGAAAGTCTGCAAATCAAGGTATCCTGTTTGTTTTGTAATAAGATCTGCCGACTGAAGCCACCAAAGTGGCCAATGTTTTAATTGCATTTAGTTTAAGGTTTAGTTAATATTTGATGATTTTTTTTTTATGGTCGGCTGTGTATCATATAGTAAGCCGCCAAAGAAATGCATATTATATTAATAAAGAGTTTCTTATTTTGACTGTCAAGTATGCGACCTTTTAATCTTAACATAAAACATATATAAACAAAAATATAACTTTACCTCGTGCCATTTTCCATTGGTATGTCTGTATTTTGTTGGTTATTATAATATCCAACGGAACCATTTTCCAAACGTGTTGTTGAATTATTGTCGTCACTTTAAAAAAAATAAAATACAACATCGAAAGATGATAAAATGAAGGATTACAGGACAGAAAATTTTAAATAATAAATAACTATTATATTGCGATGTTAACACGATGTCACTCTAAAATATGAATAGCGTTAAAGCCTTCCACTAAATTTAGTACGTATTTTTCATGTTATCACAAAACCACTGGGGACGGAATTCCATGCACCGATGACAACTGGCTGAACACACTGTCTTAAAAATGTTCACAAGAAGAAAATTCCGTTTTTTTTTAATTTAAACCGGGATCACGTCAGTGGTCCGACAGTCATTAGTCCGACAGTCTTTGTCCGACGGTCATTAATCCGACAGTCATTAGTCCGACAGTCATTAGTCCGACAGTCTTTGTCCGACGGTCATTAATCCGACAGTCATTAGTCCGACAGTCGTTAAAGCCTTAGATTGTTTGGTATTAGTATTCACTTTCCTATTTTCTCGTTAAAGGGGTTCAAAATAAGGAAATCCAAGATAGCCGCTTGCTTATGAACATAAACCCTATGGAAATTGGCAAAATTAAAGGGGGAGTATCTAAAGTGTTGGTCTTAGGACATTTGTAGATTTATATATATATATATATATATATTAACGATATTACTGATTAATCAATCAAACTTGCTGATTGAAAGCAAGCCTTCAATTCGATGGGATATCGTCGAAAATTTTTAAGGCTATTTTTAAAAATTAACATATTTTTATCCTATGAATGAAAGCATGGGTATATATAAGAATGAATAATGTCATTCAACAAATCACTTGATTGGGAAATATATGCTTATATTCTCAAATAGTTCAAATGCGCATGGTTGAGATGAATATTCAGAAACCAGCCATTTTTAAAGGGTCAGTGTGAGCTATTGCAATTACTTGGCGTTCGTCGTCCTCCGTTAAACATTTCACATTTTGATCGTCTCCTAAACTACAAAAGCAAATTGAACCAAACTTTACAGGAATGATGTAAGGAAGGTCCCTTACAAAGAGTGTTCATTTCGTTCCGATCCGATAAAAAACCTTGCCGCCAGGGCAGAATTTTTAACTTAAGTGAAACATACATGTAGGACCCAATGGAAAAAATCACATTTTCATCTTCTCCTCTGAAACAGCTGAAGTAAATTTAACCAAACTTTACAGGAATAATGCAAAAAGGTCATTTACAAAGATTGTTCCTAAACAAAAATGGCTGCCAGCACGGAACATAGTTTAAAATTGGACCCTATAGGAACAATTTCATTGTCATCTTCTCCTTTGAAATTGCTGAAGCAAATTCAACCAAACTTTACAGGAATGACATATGGAAGGTCCTTTATTAAGATTGCTTATTTTGTTTTGATCTGATAATTAACAAGACTTCCAGCACAGAACATTTTTAAACATAGGGCGCTATGGGATAAACATTATTTTCATTACCTGCTGTATGATTTTATAAGGTGAGCGATTCAGGTTCAGTGTCTGAGCCTCTAGTTAAACTTTACTGACACAAATAAATTGACTGTTGACAGATATCCACATCTTTTTAGGGATTGGGTATCATGAAATGGGCTTCAATGGAAGGCATCCTGCTCTGTTAAATCGTTATGATAATGTCTCTTAAAACATATTGTTATTGAATGTGTTTTGCCGTCTTGCACCCGCCCGTCGTCTGCTAGTCCTTTATAAAATTTTGTAAAAGCCAATTTTTAGCTCTCCTGACCTAAAAAGTAATGTGAGCTTTTGCCATTAAATGCGTCCATCGTCCGCCAACAATTTCAAAAACCTCCTACTAAAACCATTAAGCCAATTGTAACTAAACTTGGTCTGAACCATCACCAGGGTATGCACTTTTACATTTGTTGTTTTTAAGTCCGTAGACCAAACAACATGGCTGCTATTACTAAAAATAGAACATATTGGTAAATTGTTGTTTTGTTTTTTGCAAATAACACAGAAACCGTAATAGATCTGACCTAGGATAAAAATGACCATAATTTCAAGATCTACCTGCCCGGAAATTTGAAAAAAAAATCGGGAAACCCGTCTTGGACTTATTGTCCTTTTGTCGTAAAATTTTCAAAATGTTACTATATTAATTTTTTTATTAGAAAAACTGTAGAAGGGAGAGGTCAACTTTAAACTGCAAACATGTTCAGCATACCTAAATAATCAATTCTGGATATTTTGAAGAAAATTTAAATGTCCATGTAGGAATTAGACTTTTTTGGTTAAAATTTCGTAATTATATACATTTTGTCTTGTATTTCAAAAACGATTTGAGATGGAGATAAGGTGTGAATAGCAAAAGTGTTCAGCTTATCCAGTAAAACAATTCGTCATTGAAGGCTTCCTTTAAATCAGCAAAATTTTATATTAGTTCATCAGCAATATCATTGATGTACATATTATGTAAAAAAAAAAAATACAACGCCCTAAGATCAACACTTTAGATTAACCCCCCATCCCCTTTTATTTTGCAAATATAAAAAAAAAACAATTTTCAATAAGGATTATGTTCCTCAGCAAACGGCTATCTTAGAAATCCTTATTTGGAACCCCTTTCCCGAGAAAAGAGGAAAGTGAATAGTATCTTAAACTTTCATTTAATTCATAATTTTTTTTATAATGTCGGACTATTGACCTTCGGACTAATGACCGTCGGACTAATGACTGTCGGATTATTGACTGTCGGACCAGTGAGATGACCCCAAAAAACCATGCATGTGGAGAATTTAGTTACGTTTATGCATCATAAATCATCCTTTAAAAATGGTGTTAAAACAGAATGTGAACATCCTTCTGTGAGGGGCCTGATGGGGGGGGGTCTCATCACGAATCACGAAAAATTTATTCAGACCAATCACAGTTCACGGGAAATTCATTTTGTCAAATTGGTCAAGAACGAATCAGGGCGATGTCCTAATAACGATTCACGACAAATTAATGAAATGGAAAACGAATCACGGGGAATTTAAATCCCCGATCACGGAGAACGAAATAAACCCATCGGCCCCCTCTTCTGTAGCAGATTTGAATAACTGGTGTAATTTTGAAACTTTATAAATAAATCTTGTACTAAGATTAAGTGACTGCAATACGTTAAGCAGCAAAAGAGTATTCCTTTGATGATCTTAATTGTCCTTTTAAAAATCTTGTCTACGGTGTAGAATGTAATTTATGTGGTTTTTACTTATGCCGGAGAAACTAAAGGAAGAGTGCACGAACGTATGAACGGACATAGATCGGGAATCAACACGATGAAATTTCCAACCATTTACCAACATTTTAAATTACCCAATCATTCTGTTCTCTCCTTGGGAGTACGCATTCTTGAAAAAAAATTACCATCCCACGAACAATCCTAACCGAAGTACACCTCTTCGTAGACAAAAAGAAGAATACTGGATACGCTAATTAGGAAAGGCAGTACCGTATGGTTGTAACGACAAAATTGACAGGATAGGTAATCTATCCAGCCCGAAATGCAATGATATAAATGTGTTGCGCATTTTTGATAACAATCCTAGACGAAAACTAAGCCATGGCCATCGCCATTACACATCACCAACACTTCATGATGTAATTAAAAAAGGGTAGATCCTTTCGCTTGTAAACCTTTAGGATTACACCACATTCGTACAAAACTGTATTCTTTACCTCTAACAAAAATGAATTCTCTGTATAAAACGTCTATAGAAAATACATGCACTGATCAATCCTCATCTTTATACAAGTTAGATGCTGTTATACTTGATATTAGACCTTTTGTATCGAATGTGTATACGGAAAAGTTTACGTATAAACGTATACGTATATATATTTAGCCCATTTTAAGTATTTTGATCCAGTAAATCTTTCATACACATTATAACTTTTTATAACGGAGTAACTGACTACATTTCAAATACAAAGATGTAGTACAAGAAATCCAAACTACGGTTTTAGTGCTTTGTCCACTGAGTGGAGTAGGTAGAAGAGCTAGGTGAATGATTCTCATGAGTTAAGAATTAAGAAACAGAAATGAAAAAAGAAAACAGGAATGCAAGAATAAAAGAGGTGGAGTTTTTTTTAGGGTATAAACGCATAAATGGGGTAGCATAGATGGTCATTTCGGTTGTGCAATCATTATAAATGCGTGGGAAAGTCTTCACAATTGCAAGTCGTGACTTTCAACTAGTCAACAGTGGCGGATTTCGGATTTAAGGAGTGCCCGGGTGGGCCCTGCCCCCCCCCCCCCCTTAGTTTGGAAAAATATCTAAAATTTTCCTATTTTACCCGATACACACATTTGAGACTGTTAAATTTCCGAGTTTGTGCCCTAGCTTTATCCTTTCTCTCTCCTAAAAAATAGGTACATGTATACATAACTTGGCAGTCTAAATAAAGACATGTCGCCACATGAAGGTCACTATTCTTATCAAATCTAACCAATCTTTGCTTATTTTTCTGAATGCCATGATCGGGAAGTGTTTGATTTAAAGCCTTCAATCTAACATGGTAGGCATCTTGAACAGTTGAAAGCTTGCGAATATATTTCAATAACACCATTCAAATTGATTGACCTATCTTTTAACGAATGCTTGAAATCAAAAAGTTCAAGTGGTCTTTTGAAATTGAAGTTTATTGTTACTAAAGTTTATAGTGATCTCTCAAAAGTACGCAAACGGGATATTCGTCTCATGCTTTTCATATGCTAATGATGAATGAAGGCAAAACCTACAAAATGTTGTTCAAACAGACCGCGCATTAATTATTTCAAAAATCCGTATCTTTATTTCTATATAAAAACAGCAGAGAAAAATGGGATTGGGTGACAAAAACCTATTTAACCATGCCAGTGACTTTTCTAAGGTGCTATTTACCAAATGGGGCATTACGGAATTCCTATTAAATTTGTCTTCTGCCTTAAATTGTTTTTTTTATTTCTGTGTCCCTAGGATAAAGAAATAATTTTGATTAGAAAAAATACCTTAATGGTGCTAATGCAAACAGTGCCTTTGCTCTTTAAAAATTCATTCAAGCTCTTTCCAATTTATGTCCATTTGTTAATATTTCAATGAAACCTCAACGAGTACTTCTAAATTAATCGAGCAGGCCGAAAATGAAATGAATTGTGTTTGAGTTGACGATTAACGTTCTGAAACACCATATACGCGATCTTTGATAAAAACACTTGTGCCAAGCATGCAAACGTATATCTTTCAATGCACCAGCTTTACAAACACGTGACATGTAATTCGAGTTTTTTTCCTCTCTCTCTCTCTCTTGAATTGTTTCAGAAATGATTATAAAAAAAACAACCAAAATAAAATAAATACACATAAAATGGTAAGACAAATGAGGAATACCATAACTTCAAATTACGGGGTCAGGTTTTTCAATTCAAATTAATTTCCTTGTATTAACTCTATTATGAAAAAAGTTTTATTACCTTGAACATCCCTCCCCCGATTATATGAAATTGATTAACTGTCCTAAATCAGCGGATAATGTTTAGAATATATGTGACCCTTTACTGGCACCATAACGTCTTTTACGCGATAGCAAAAATTCAAAAAGTGACAAGTACTAATGCTAGTGAAAGTTTCAATACACGTAAACTGCTGTTTTTTATCATTATTAATTTGTTTTATTTTTTTACATTTTTTTTTGAGTAGATTAAAATTGATCTCGTCCTAATAGAGTTAAAATATTGCTAACTAGACGTAAAAATTAATGGGTGTTCTAGGGAACTCTTGTGTCACCTGCACTACAGAAGAGCCATTTTTGGCCAAGCAAAACTCTAAAATCTTTAAAATCAAAATTTTGAGTATCAGGTGCACAATTAAATCAAGTGATCAACAAATTCTGAAAGGTTGGTTGGAATATGGCTTATAGATTTGAAAGAGTACCACATTAACAAACTAAATTAACAAATGAGCTATTTTGGCTCAGTGAACCTCTAAAATCTGTAAAATCAAAATATTACGTATCAGATGCACAGCAAGATCAGGTGAACAATATATCCTACAAGTTTGGTTGAAATCTGACTTATACCTATGATGGAATTTAGGATTTACTAACCAGAATAACAAATGAACAACTTTGGATCCATGACCTCTAAAATATGTAAAATCAAAATTCTAAGTATCAGGTGCGCATCTTTGAAGGACATCGGGTGAAAAACATATCCTGAAAGTTTGGTTGGAATTGGACAGGCAGTTTTGAAGGAGTTGCAGATTCAAAAACCGTCAGACGACGTAGGACGACGACGACGACGTAAGACGACAGATAGTAATCCCTATGTGTCGACTCTGCTTACAGCAGGCGACACAAAAATCTAACTAATTAAATAATCATAACCTTAGAATGTTAATCTGATTTTTCTAACGGTTTATTTTGTTGCAATATTATTGTTCTCAAATGTAGTAAACACATATTGTAATGCATTTTTGAAAGAGTGCTTTCGCACTGGTCGAACAATATCTTTGCTCTTTAAAATTCCGTCAAGCCTATTCCAATTAATGAGCGGATGGACAGGGGGTGCCTTTCTCCCGCTTCTTTCCTTTCTCCCGTCTATCTCTCCTTTCCCCCCCACCCTTTTTACTTTCTCCCACCCCTTTCTCTCGGTATCTCTTTCTTGTCCTTTTCATTCCCTCTTTCCCCTTTCGTCCACTCCTTGCTCCTTTCTCCCGCGCCTAACCCCTTTCTCCAGACCTCGCTATACCCTTCCTCCTTCTCATTTTTGTAGATTCGTAAAAATATGGTTATGAAACCTCAACGAGTACACCGAAATAAATCGAGCAGACCGAAAGGTAAATAAATATGTGAACGATTAATGTCTGAAGCATCTTATACGTGATCTTTGAATAATACACTTGTGCCATGCGTGCAAACGTATATCTCTGAATACTTCAGCTTTGCAAACACGTGACATGTTTTATGAGTTATTTTCTCTATTGATTTTTTTTTACTGGCAAGTAAAATAAATGTATTAAAACAAGCAAGCAAACAAAATCAACAAACCCAGACAAATTGGTTGCACAAATTTATATGAGTTCCGAAAATAAACCTGTCCTATAAATTCAAATAAATTTTCTTGTATCATCTCTTTGTGGGGTCATCTCACTGGTCCGACAGTCAATAATCCGACAGTCATTAGTCCGACAGTCATTAGTCCGACGGTCATTAGTCCGACGGTCAATAGTCCGACATTATAAAAAAAATTATGAATTAAATGAAAGTTTAAGATACTATTCACTTTCCTCTTTTCTCGGGAAAGGGGTTCCAAATTAGGAATTCTAAGATAGCCGTTTGCTGAGGAACATAATCCTTATTGAAAATTGTTTTTTTTTTATATTTGCAAAATAAAAGAGGATGGGGGGTTAATCTAAAGTGTTGATCTTAGGGCGTTGTATTTTTTTTTTACATAATATGTACATCAATGATATTGCTGATGAACTAATATAAAATTTTGCTGATTTAAAGGAAGCCTTCAATGACGAATTGTTTTACTGGATAAGCTGAACACTTTTGCTATTCACACCTTATCTCCATCTCAAATCGTTTTTGAAATACAAGACAAAATGTATATAATTACGAAATTTTAACCAAAAAGTCTAATTCCTACATGGACATTTAAATTTTCTTCAAAATATCCAGAATTGATTATTTAGGTATGCTGA
>MJUU01046901.1:652-26496 GCA_002080025.1 Modiolus philippinarum | reverse complement strand
CCCCCCCCACCCCGAAAATCAAATGGTCGTCCCCTAAGTGAGAAGCGAACCGTCAGTCCAAAACGATTAATCCAAGGACAATGGCAACATCAGAAACAAAAAAGAAACAGACACAACATGAGTACGGCACAGAAATGAAAAATGAAGACACATACACACAAAGATGAACAACACGGACCCAATAAAAACCATGGGTGAGATAAGGAGCACTGAGTTTTCAGAACATTTTTCAACAGAAATTCGTGAATCAATCTTCACAACAAGGAGCTCAAGCCCTCGCGTTTTGTTTTTAGGTATGATTGGGGTAATGAATATCACTTCTGGTTTGTGCTGGTTTGCCCATTCATTTAATTGATCTTTCCGTGATAACATTTGCCTTATATACGAAATTTTTTACTTAAAATGACATTTACTTTATTGCATTTACAAAATCACAAGCGGATGCCGGTGTTATATTGTCATTTTTCCCCCATGCTAGATTTTCCCCGGGGGAAAAATGAGATCGATCTCATTTTTCCCCCGGGGAAAATTGAGATCATTATCAGTTTTCCCCCGCGGAAAACTGGCAATATGTATACATATTGCCATCTTTCCCCCTATGCTAGTTTTTCCCCCACAAGAGTACTTGTCTATTTTTCTATAAAGCCTAACCTATCACTCTGTCTGAGCTTAGATTAACAATTTAAAACATCCGTTGTCCGTGTGTCGAGATTACACATAAAAAAACTTATACACCACTCTCCCAATTTTGACAAAACATTAATGAAATTGCTTTTAGATGGCTTCCTTTTGGATTTAGATTCAAATCCTTATCATATTTTTCAACTTTTACCACTATACTTATCGCCACACACCACAAAGTGACAAAAGCACTAAAAATAATTGTAATAATTTAAAACAACACATATCAACGTTAAAACTGACAAGTTTTCTATCTGGCTTACTTGATAACAAACCAACACCACAAGATTTTTTATGATAACTTTCGTCCGTCGATCCGCCCGTTTTGCCTGTCGTGCCACAACTTTAGAAACTATTGAGAATCCCTTTATCAATTATCTCTGATCTTGATTTTGCAAAGCTGTTTGATATGATTGTCTTTAGATCTGTATACTTTTTTTAACTTAATTTCTTTTATTTTTCTTTCCCTTTTAGTCAAATTTTATTTCATTCGTGTGATTCGTGTGTGTGTTTGTGTGTGGAGAAGGGGGTGGTATCTGACTGATTCCACAAAACATTTAGAAAGTGATTTTCATGATATCAATTATGTCGCCGACGTTTTAGTATTAGGGGGAAAATGAGCATCTTTAAAATCGAAAGGGGAAAAATGGCAATGATCTCATTTTTCCCCCGTGTTCTTTAAGGGGGAAATTTGAGAACATGCCTAATTTTCCGGGGGGAAAAATCAGCATATGCCAATATTTCCCCCGGAAAAACTGGCATGGGGGAAAAATGGCTATAGAACATCGGGTTTTTGAGACATAATTTACGTTACTCTCCATGTGCGCCTCTGCGATACGTCGCCTTTGTATACGTCTTAGATGCAACATCTCTAATGGTCAACATAGGTTATTCAACCCTGTTAAAGAAGACGTCAATGTAGACGAATGTCGTTCTTTTCTACCCATCAAATTCGCTAATAAGGTTTTGGATGCTGTTAACCTAGCCAATATCTTGCATCACAGAAATGTAAAAAACAAAATACCCCTTTATTTCAAACACACATCAGTCCCGATCATTTCGTATACCTATACTTCACCAATGGCGTCTAAAATTTTCAACTATTAACGTGTATTGCATAACCTTACCACCGACGACCTCAGGTCTAAACCACCCAATTGTTCATGTTCTGATTCACCATACAGACTATATATAGTCCATGTGGTCACGTCATAACGGGAGATTTGAGTATCATTGAAAACAAGTCTCTCCATGATGCCCTTGCAAAAGCGCCTTAATTCCGTGAACGACGTTTCTTATGGATGCTGTAACTACGCCAGAAAATGGATCAAGCATGAACAAGATGAAAACCTTGATTCCTTTTCGGAGTGGATTAAGGCTGTTATGTAAATGATTCTTAAATCAATCAGCTACGAGGGTCAATGAGAACTAAAGCATCTTCAATTTTTAAAAATGCTGATGTTGCCAGTTACCTGTCCTCCATTCAGGACAAATATGTCGTCGTTCCTGCCGATAAGGCCCCAAATAATATCATTTCTATTCGCAAAAATCATCAAATAAATTGTTTAAAGAAAGAACTCTAGGCATTTATAATTCCAAAGGCAATGCAACTTACGCAGCTACAACTCTGTCAAAGGAGGAGATATTACAGAATCATAAGTCTGTTTTGCTTTGCTTTCCTTGGGAATTTCCACCAAGGATGAAGACAGAGATCTCCCCTCTTTGTAATGGGTACCAAATTGCATAATGTCCAAACAAAGAACGATACACCGCTGGATCTTGTTCTACAAAACCTATATCTAAATTGCTAACCTCCATCTTGACATCTGTTAAAGAGGACCTTCAAAAATACTGTGATACTTGCTTTTCAAGAAGCAAATCGGATTTTGAAAAACTCCAAAGATCTACTTGACATCTTGAACTCTAGATCATTATCACACTATAACAGCATTAAAAACTTTCAACTTCTCCACACTTTACACTACCATTCCTCATGAACAACTGAAATCTCGACTGAATGGTTTAATTCATAGATGTTTCTCACGTAAGAACGGTGAACGAAGATACAGATATATTGTTATAGGAGAACATGCATACTTTGAGAAAAATGACTCCGAATCGGAGAAAACATATACAGAGGAAGAAGTGATTTATTTGTTCAGTTTGGAGGACTTGTTTTTCAACAGACTATCGGAATTTCTATTGGCACAAACTGTGCACCTCTTGTAGCCGATCTGTTTATCCACTCTTAAAAGGCGCTGAATTCATCGAAGGACTTCTTCAAAATAAAGATAAAAAAACTGGCCCTATCCTTCAATTTCAGCTCCAGTTATAAAGATGATATTTTGTCACTAAACAATCCTCGCTTTGGTGATTCACTGAACTATCAAAAAGAGCTAGCTCGATCTAGTAAGGATACTGCAGACACTTTCACATTGGCCTCATTCCTTGACCTACATCTTGAAATTGACAACAGAGGTAGACTTCAAACTAAGCTGTACGACAACCGCCATAACTTCACTTTTCCAATAGTTAACTTCCCTTTTCTTTGTAGCAACATCCCATCAGCGCCGGTGTAAGGTTGAATTTTGATCCCGTTGAATATTAACCGTTGAAAATTGATCCCAAAGCCATTGAATTTTGATCAGCTCAATATTCAACGGGTTAATTGTCAGATTTCAAGGTTTATTTTTTCAATTTGAAAACCCACGCGTTGAAAACAGACCATCGTGGAAAAATGACCACTCAAAAAAAAAAAAAATATTCATATGAGAAATACAATCTAGTGTAAAAAATCAGAAATATGGCACAGGATGAGCCAATCTCAAATTCAGGTTAGGACTTCTAGATGGGAACTCATTTGGGAGACTTTTGTGTTTGCAAACAAAACACGGATATCTATTGAGTGTTTTGTCAATCTGGTAACAATTCCTGCTCGTTTCAAGCTACAACTTTTCAAGAGTGTCGATTCTCTTTCTAAACATCCGTCCCATATACTTATACTTGAAATGCATATTCGAGAAATTGTAATAAAAGTAGTGAAAATATTGTACCAACTTTTTGATGATAGAGTATATTTTCTCTAATTTCTAGCAAATTAAAACACCTCCTGACTAGTTGGTTATCGAAATAATAATCAACATGGGTGTTTTTTTATCTCAGGTCATGTAAATGCAAGACATGTAAATGTCTCGTGTCAGTTTCTAGAAGTAGTGCAACCGGATGTTAATGAAATTAACACCTGCATCGGTGTCTAACGAAACGGTTTTTGCATTTGTATGACTAAGATAACTCAATTTATTGATAATATGACATTTTTATCAAAAATGATATATTCAACACCCCTTTCAATGAATGGCGCAATGATACACATAGCAACGATGATAGCAACAAAATTTCGGCATACCTAAGACTGGAGACTAAGGAGATCGCTTTAATTCAAATAAATTGAGTAGAAATTAGAGACACAATCTCTAACATGGTTTTCCGGTTTATTACGATAATTTCTCACATCTCGATAGTTAAATTTTCACATTCTAAAGTTCTCGGGTAAACCTCGAACTTTAAAATGTGAAAATTCAACTACCTCGATGTGAGAAATATACGTAATAAACTGGAAACAATGTTAGAGACTATATTTAGCTTTAGTACATTTATTGGTTTCATTGCCGATTTTTGTTATATTTTCAATATGAGCTAACCAAATACCATGGGGCGAAAAAATAGTTCCCAAATGTTTATATAACACTGGATAATTTCATCTTTTTAAGTCTCTCAGATGAAGTGTGAAAACTTATTGAGTCTCCCAAACGAAGTTTGAACTCAATTCTTATTTTTATTTTTATTGTTGATCTTCTTCTCTTTCCGCCAAAAATTTGTCCGACCATTTTCTCAGAGATTACTGGTCATACCTCAAAGGAAGATTGAACCCTATCACAAGAAGTGAAATCAGGTCTTGGAATTTTCAAAATGGCATCGGTCTGTGGAAACGGTAAAAAGGCTGGAAAATGAAATTGTTCAGAATTGGATGAAACTTTACAGGAAGGTTGCTTAACACATGGAAAATTGGCTTCTGGTATCAAAGATTTCAAAATGGCACTCGTTATCATGGAAACGGCAAAAATGGCGGGAAAATGAAAGTGTTCAGAATTGGATGAAACTTTACAGGAATGTTGTTTAGGACATGGGGAATTGCTGTTTGGTCTCAAAGACTTCAAAGTGGTCTCCGTTGACATGGAAATGGCTAAAAGGCGGGAAAATTAAAATGTTCAGAATTGGATGAAACTGTGTAGAAAGATATCTTAGATGTGGGAAATTGGTTTCTGGTCTCCAAGACTTCAAAATGGCCACCGTTGCCATGGAAACCGAAAAAAACGGGAAAATTAAACGTGCTCAGAATTAAATCAAACTCAACAGACAGGTTGCATAGATTGATTGGAAGTGATTTGTAGCACTGATTTCTGATTTGGGAGTTCGTTTTGGAGACACTTTTGTATCAGCATCCTGATACAGTTGTAAATTATAGTATTTGCTCTTTCTTTCTTTTTTTTCTCTCCCGCAAGTTTGCTCGGCCTCGCTCTCAGCCACAATACCACTGATCTTAATGTTACTTGAAATAGTGATAAAGGGTCATGTATAGATGTGCAGTCTGGTCTTGAAATTTTCAAAATGGCGTCCGTTGCCATGGAAATGGAAAAAGGCGGGAAAATTAAACGTGCCCCGAATTGGACAAAACTTTACAGAAAGATTCTACAAGTTGTGTGTAACTAATTTTGGGATATTTTTTTGTTGTTTGTTTGCTTAAGTTAAGTTTGGTTATGTTTGTTTGTTTGTTTGTTTGGTTTTTTTTTTGGTATGTCTTGTTTTTACATTAATTATCTACATAGACTATGTCCGAGTTCAGATTCACCCATTGTTATTTGTCTGCCCTACGCCACTTACATGTTTCCCCATGTGACCAATTTCATGACGTTTTATAAGACCCTGTTCACACTAACAGTATTTGAATCGATCGCGATCGATTCCAATCGGTTTTAGCTGTTCATACAATAAAAAGATCGATTGCGATCGATCTCATTTGGTCCGATAAAAAGAGGTGGTCTAAAAAAGATCGATTCAAATAGAGACGATTACGGCTATAGTGTGAACAGTAAAGATCGATTGCAATCGATTCAAGTGCTTTGAAGAAGTATGCGATCGATCGCAATCGGTTCTAATGAGAACGTAAAACCTGATCAGGATCGATCGCAATCGATTCATATGTTTTAAATATGAACGTAAACAGGCTTTTAAAGAATCGATCTTAATTTGGATCGATCGCATATAGTTCTAATGTGAACACGGTCTTAGTCTCTATGACTAGAAGTTTTATGTTGAAAACTTTTCTGGTACATCCTGATACCAGGCTCGGATATGATATATTGGAGATTGGGAATTTTGCGCTATATTACATTATGATTTCAAATTATGAGTGAGGTGTGTTTTCAGAATGAATGAACCAGATCCATCTATCTTTATTTCTCTATTAACATCTAAGGTGNGGGGGGCAAAAAACTGTGATATAGATTTCCTTGATATTCACGACTGACACTTTGCTATTAGAACATCAGAAAAATAAAATGAAATAAAAATAGGGAGTCACCTGCCATATAAGCATGATTTCTTTCATGTCATATAAAAATCAGCTGTTTTAGTTGAAATATTAGGGGAAAATTGCGAATTTAAAACAAAATTTAAATTCATTTTAGTTACATCTGATAGAATTTTTCAAAAATTATTAGCTATTACACTTGCCTTCAATTTGCATGAAAAATATTTGGGGTCGCCGAATTTATTAATTTTTAATCATACATCGGCAAACATAATAAGTCGAGAGCTCGAGATAATAAGTCGAGAGCTCGAGATAATAAGTCGAGAGCTCGACATAATAAGTCGAGCGCTCGACATAATATTATAAAAGATTAAAATTTTGTGTGTCCTAAATGTACCACCGTATGTACCACCGTACTCTTCTTATATAATTAGAAATTATTTTGACATCTCTTATCACTTGTATAATAACCAAGCTTAAAAATAATACATGTATAAAAAGGTTATTTTTATTACATTTTTATTATTATTTCGTCAATTGTATTTAGTCAGCGTAATGAAAAACAGTTTAGATTAATTTTGGAAAGACTTTTCTCCCCTTCGTATAATTTGTGGTGGGTCAGCGGGAAAATTCAAAACTGAAAGTGACAGTTACAATTTTCCCCTTCAAAGCTTAGCTTTCCAATCGTCGTGGCAAGGTTTACACTTATTGTGATGATCTGCAACTTAAAACCAACATAATGCATGGCATGTGAATATTTTTTTTAAATAATTTTCCAAAAATGTGTAATTTTACAAAGAAAAACACTACTAAGTAAATATTCAATCTATATTACACTATGATTTCAAATTATGAGTGAGGTGTGATTTCAGAATGAGTGAACCAGATCCCTCTATATTTTTATTTCTCTATTAACATTTATGGTGGTACGGGGGGCAAAACTGTAAGATAGATTTCCATTTTTTTTTCTATTCAACCTACATGGTCGGTTTTCAACATCGAAAAATGACCACAGTGGGTCGATATTCAACGTTGAAAAATGACCGGGGAGTCAATTATCTTTGCTGAAAGTTGACGGCAAAAAAAGGTATATATGGTCAGTTTTCTACATTAAACAATAACTACAGGTATGTCAATATCAAACGCTGAAAATGACCAGTGGGTCAGTTTTCATATAGATGAATGGTGACGGCAGTTTTAACATAACCGTGATAAGTTTGTGTCGTTTACAACAAACAGTATGGTTACATCTTTTATTAAAGCTTACCTGGCTATCGACTGTCCTCCATCCACCTTTTCCCTTGAGAATAAATAAATACAATACTCTTATGAATTCCAGATCTGACTTAAGTATTGTCATCCAACATGACCGCCATTGTTTAACATTGAACTCTATGGAAAGCACATTCAAATATCTTTTCAACGCAAACAACTAGCTAGAACCAATGTTATTCCAAATGTATCTTAGATGGTTCCCTCCAAACCAGGTGTCCTGCAGGTCTGCACCATTACCCAAGATGGACACCATTGGGGAACAGAACTTTATATTGGACCGCTTTAAAAAATAATCTCTTCTAAAATCATTTATGCCACTTTGAGATGAACTTTACAACTATTTCAATTTTAAATTGTGTCCTGCAGAAGTGCAGATACGCTCAATGTTCAAGATGGCGGCCAGTAGGGAAAATGATTTACCATTGGAACATTGGATCCTTCAACATAAACGTTTCTTAACATAGTCTGAAAATGAGACTCTTTAACATATAGAGGTTGTATTGGGTGTTTTTCTCGGGCATGGCCCAGGTGAACGATACAGGCATGCATCGCATGTCATTTTTTTCTATTTCAATTCAAAATATTTTATTGTTTATAATCGGTGTACAAAGGGATTGGATAAAAGGCTATGCCTATATTAATCATGGACAATGTGTGTAATTTTCAAAATATGTACATAAAATGTCAAATAGATCAAGTCGCACCATTGTGGGTCAAGATAGAATATTACAAGTTATATATTAATAATTTGATTTTTCAAATTATATAAGAAAAAATAATTACACTATTAAGTTTTAAAGTTTTAAGTTATAAAAGTGAGCCACTGTAATGCGACTTAATCCTACCATCTTTCCTCAGATTTAAGTTTATAAGTCATATGTTTATGTATTTATATTATATTTTTGATATTAAAGACTAAGAAATATGTAAATTGTTTATTAAGCGCATTTAAAAAGATAATGATATAAAAAAAGTATCTCAATATATTCTTTAATCAATATTTTATAGACTTTATTGGAATCTCTTAGTATCTTGTATATAATTTTGGACATAAGAAAATATTTCTAAATTATCTTTGTTGTCAAGATTTGTGGTACCATGCAGTAGGACATCAAGATCAATATTTTGAAATTTTCTCAATTTATTAAATAGCTCATAACGCTGTCGTATATATATAAAGGACATACATAAAAGTAGTGGAAATTGTCCTTTACCTGATCTCCACAGACACACATTGAACTGTCAGACAAGTTTACCTGCTGTTGCATGTTGTGGAATAAGTTTTTCAGCAAATTTTCATTAGTTTTTGTATCAATTCAGTGGATTTATGAATTACCCAAACTTTTTCATTGTCAAATATAAATCTATCGCATTTTTTTTTTCTTTCTATTTTTGAGGTATTCAACAAAAACCCACTGAAAGACAAGAAGTGAACAATCTTTATAGTTCGCGGGTAAACATTTTCTGTGCTCTGCTAAATATTGATGAATAGTTTATTATAAGAAAAAGTAACAACTAGGTAGTACAAAAACCAGAAAAATAAATAGCAACTGCCACTTCCGGTCACATGACAGATTATTCAAAAAGTTTACCACAAATACAAATGTATTGCGTGAAAGTTTAACAAATTGGGGAAAGAAAATGCACCAGAAACTTTCAAAAATTTATAATGAATGAACACATTGTTGAAGTTATCATTCAGATGACAGAAAAACGAAAAATAAAACTGTAACAAGAAATAGGACAAAAACATGTTCAAGATAAAACACTGATTGATGCTTATATCAAATAAAACTGAAATTGTGTTCTTCCGGATGTTTTCAGTGTAAGACAGCCCATAGAAGACAGGGTCGCGTGAAGCTGTAGTCCAATCCAAAGTTGCGATTTGTTCGCCGTCATAATTCTTACCACAATAAACTCCATGGATGATTTGACGTCACAATTGAGCTCGCCGAGAACTCCACCAGAAATGGCAAGATTTACTTTCTTTCGTGTTGGTTGTTGTATTTTACGGAAGAAATAGATTATATTTGACCAAAATTAAAGATCGGGATATCTTCCACTAGTGTGTTTTCACTCAGGAAAAGACGGAATTTCTCACACTCGTGGAAGATATCCCCTATCTTTAATATAGTCTCGTATAAGAACCTATTATTCTTCTTCTTCGTTTTTCGTCTTCCTTTTTATAATTTTTTGTTTCTGTGTGCTCGTTTGCCAATACAAATGTATATTAATTATACCCAAACCACATGTACCCAAACAAGACTATGGTTTCTAGGGAAGAAGATTCCTACCGTCGGGAAAGGAAGAAGCATTTCTTTAATTTCAAGTATTTTCTTACAACAACTTGTCCGTGATTTCATCCTTCTTCATAAAAATTCCGATCGTATCAACAAGCAACTATCGTAAACTCTAGAAACAACGGCAGTAGAATACCGAAGGAACAAGGAAAGCGATGACTACAAAAATCGAAGTCCAAAGACATTGCAAAAACGGTAACAGATAAAAACAAAGACAAAACAAGGACGTGAGACAGCTACAATGCACGAAAAAAAAAAGATAACATTAAGAACTAAGGCACTCATAGTGTTAACTCCCATGAAAACCGGGAGTGCATCAGGTACTCCGGAAGGGTAAGCATGTCCTACTCCCCTAGCGGCACCAGTCGCACTATCAGTGATTCAATTCAGGGTTGAGTCAAATCCGGTTATGTCAAATCCGTGAAGAAAGATTGCGTAAAGGCATTTATAGTTGTATACGTTTTCTTGTATTTGCCATTCTCTATTGTTCCTTGGGCGTTATGGATGTTACACAATTTTTAGTGTCAGAAAATCTTTACTTTTTGTCATAAATGTATGGACTCATAAAATATTAGCTTTCAATGACATATTCAAACAAAGTTGTGAATCTCTTGCCATGGATACCTCACATTCGAATAGGAAAAATGAAAGGATATGGAGTGAATGTACATGTGACAAAAACGCACACGATACATAGAAAACTCCAGTTTGCATTCGTTGACACAATTTTTATTTTGTTACTTACAAAATTCTTGTATGCTAGAACTGGTAATAGCATGCATGATTTTAGTGAAATGAAATGGCAAATAGATTATTGTAGTAGTCTAATTACTTGATAAACATCAAAATTGAAAATAGGTTTCAAATTCATGATTTTTTTCCATTGTGTTTTGTCGCAAATCGCCTCTTTTGTGCATATACCGCTTCAGTTATTATAAAAGTATAAAGGGTTTTGTTCTTACAATTTTCATAACTTATAACTAGCATAGGCTATTGTTTAGTTTGTTGCGCCATAAAACCGGTGTAACCCACGATTAACTTTGAAATGCCTGTACTAAGTCGGGACCATTGCGGTTGACAATTTTTTTCCCGGTGGTTTTGTTCCTTAGATTTTGGCTATTGACAATTTTGTTCGGTAATTTTTTTATAACCATTGGCGGATCCAAGTGGACCTCTCATGTTTGGACAATCATGTATTTTTTTAATAAATATCCTGATGTTTTATTAAGAAATACACAAAAATTTTCGAGCCTCGCTCCGCTCTGCGAAATTTCCTTTCACTTCTAAATTGGAACCCCCTTTTTACAAGTTCCCCAAATCCGCGCCTGTATTACCCTCATATTTCATAGTTTAAGGAATTTTTATTATATATAAATAGTCAGCTCGGTGTCTTAAGATAGAATTAGAATAAAGAGTATTTGCCAGTTTCGTTGAGCTTTGAGAAGTAGAGGCTAAAGCAACTATATAATGGCCGTACAGACGGACTGACAGACAGACACATGCACGGAGAGAAACAAAGCGATGAAAATTGAGTATTTGAGCGTCAGTCCTACAGGTACAGTCCACTGGGAATTATTTCAAAAACTTTGTCTGATTTTACTGTCGTCAAAACTTCGCCATTGCTATTTGTAATATTTTTTCATGCGAGGGGGTCATAATCAAGCAGTCACAAAACAGTCTTTTAAAGAATGAATTTCCTTGAAACTATCTAAAAAATATCATTTAATGTTACATTTTAATATTAAAAGTGCGTTTGAGATATCTTTTCTTTTTTGTCGGGTATTCGGTAAAATCAACACCCCAAACTTTTTTCCAGAATCATAGAGGGAGTGAAAAGTAACAGCCGTTTTTCAATTCAAATCCTTCCAATATTAGTCTGATGGCGCTTTTTGCTTTCTATGTCAACTATGCAAAAGGACAAATTAAAATATTTTAAAATGTGGCTGCTGTTCCCTTTTTTGCAAAAGTATGGCTTTTTCTGCTGATTTTCAGTCTTGACCTTTAACCTCAATTATCTATATTCTGCACCACTTCTGCCTTTTACGACAGGGCAAAATAAACGCACCATAACTTCCTATACACTATATATAAATCAGCCATGAGGTATGCTGGTCCATTAAAGTTGAAATTTTTGGCTTCTAGTCACTGTACTATCATAACATTATTTACTTCATAATTTAAAGCATCATTAGCATCATTAATGTTATGTAAATTTTGAAAACGATCATTCCAATTAATATTTCTTAAGTACATATTACCAGATTCATAGTCACCACTGTCAAAATCATATATGACTTTGCGGTAGGACTTTTCTCTAGGCATAACAAAATTAATCTCAATTATAGTTGGACAATGGTCACTACAAAAGTTAGGCACTACTGCACTGTATCTAAGAATAGAAGGATTATTTATAGTATAACTAATTGACCGTCGTGAATGTCAATAAAAACAAAAATGTCACGAGTGCCGAACAACGCAGAAGGATTTAACGAGTTGCAGAACTTGTTCTGCAACGAGTTAAATCCACTGCGTTGATCGACACGAGTGACATTTTTATTGATATTCATGACGGCCGAACCGAGATTTTAGATGCGGATTATTTTTTTCATGTCAATACGCCAGTTGTTTACTTGACGACGACATTGAAGGGACATTATGACGTCGCTTCATTAAGACGTCATCCAGTGACTAGAAATCCTTTATTTTCACCGGTGACAATATGACATTTATTTAACTGAGAAAACTCGATAAAGCACCGCTATCTATATAATAATTATAAATATTAGATCCAAAAGTGACGAAGATATGGGTGTCACTCTAGTGGCTTCATGAATTACATTCTCAATGCCATATCTCTGACAAATTCTTGATATCCTACTGGATGGACCTGTTTTCAAACGGTCAATATTTATATAGCCTAATAGAACAACATTATGATCAGTATTCACAACGTTTTTTTTTCTGTTTTTGTTTTGTTTGTTTTGTTTTTTTAATCCGCATCTTCTTCAAAACTGCTGGTCCGATTCTAACTGGTTAAATGCTTTGTTAATTCACAACTCAATCGTAACTATCAGTCAGATACCAACTAAACTTTCAGTATATGTTGTTTATCAGATCTGGTTATACACATCATACCTAAAATTTTGATTTTACAGATTTCAAAGCCAAGAGACATAGCTCATTTGAGTATTCAGTTTGTTAATCTTAATAAGTCCTTCAAAAATAAACAAATTTGAAGGATAAGCTTTTCTTCATCGTGCAAAAAATGGCTCTTCTGTATTACAGGCAACACAACTGTTCCATGGAATACCCGTCAATTTTTATTGTGTATTTTTGAACGTTTTCAAGTTTTGTGTAAATAACAGTTTTTAACATATTTATATCACACATGAGGCTTAGAAATGCAGGCTTCAGCGAGTCGATTGTTGTATAAACGATAGAAGCGACCAGTCAGAAACGACAGCCAATGCTCTTGCTAATTTATTTTTTTGTTCGAATAAGTCTCTTTGGAACTACTAAACAATCAACAACTGAAACCATCCCGTAAAGGCCCTGTCACACAATAACGTTCTAGCCAGCGTGTGCCGACATTCGCGAATTTTTATAAGAACGTTGGCACACGCCGAAGCAGTTGAATAAATTCTCTTGTTGGACGCATCCATAGCGTCAATCTAACGGCATACAACGCACGGAAAACTTATCGATAACTTGTACGCAATGCTAACAAAACGTATAAGTTATCTGGATTTTGACATCTGTATATCGTAAAATATCATCCCGTGAGCCAGAATATGAAGCACAGGGGCGAGTGAGCGCAGCGAACGAGCTCCAAGCTTCATATTCTGGCGAGCGGGATGATATTTTACAATATTCCAGCTTTCAAAATTCAAATAGCTTGTTTATCGTCTTTTATTTCTTATTTATATACAATAGTTTATTAGGCTTTGTTTGAAATTCTCCCAAGATTGCGCGGGAAATGAGGTTTATTCATTTTTTAAAAAATGGGAAATGTTTTGATGCTATTTTATGACTTCACAATATTTTTTGTCGGCTAACGTTATTAAATTTAGATCTTTTTGATCGAACCATGTTAGCAAATCGAAATAAAGTCGTTTTTTTTCATTGCAGAACTTCTCATTGTTTACATTTGTCTTCGAGTTCCTAGGCACTTTTATGACGTCACAATGTAAACAAAATGGTGGCTCTGCTGAAGTTATCAGTGACCTAGTTTCCGAATTTTTTCGAACGTCTCGTTTTTATTTTTGTGTATTGGTGACGGTAATTTGCTTACAAAATTAAAATCGGAAAATATAATAGATTCTTTATGCAATTAAGATTTATTTCTTACGGAACGGATAAGGATATTGCTCGTCAAACATTGGGAGAATTGGCTTGATAAGTCCAGGTCAATCTCTTGGTAAGTTCGGTCAACCGGATATGGCTTTTGTAGAAGGGCTCTGCAGACTGAGATAGGCGGAGGGAAAGACGATAACAGCGTATGACAACGTTGCAAAGGCGTTTTACTAGCGTATTTTGCGTATACCGAACCCATCCATAATTCATAGAGCGAAGGTATAGCGTTTTGACGATCTTTGTAAGATCAGCTTGAAATTCTTCATCTCAATGCCATTTGCAAATATAGAAATGAATAGAAATGCCACCGAAAAATACGACAGATTTGCAGGAGGGATATGTCCCTCAAAAATAAAAAAAAATATTTTCAAAACAATATGTTAATATGATACTGAAATAAATCAGCTATTTACATTACTTTAGAATTTTGTCTTGCTCTTTAACCATTATTTTTTATAATAAAACATCGGCTAATACGTTACTCCTAAGTTAGAAGGTCGCCCGGTTTGCGTTCTCTACACTTTTCGCACAACTTTCGAGAAACTACTACATATCGCACACATTGCGTGCATAACGTACCTCTAGCGTTCGTCTAACGTCTGCATAACTTATCAACAACACGCTGGCGAACGTCGTGAAATTTTGAGCATGTTCAAAATTTTCCGACGCACCCAACGTTGACCCCCTCAACGTTCAACAACGCACTTCAACGTGTGTCGATGTGTTTATAACGTGTAACGAACGTGCCTCTAACTTATACAACTCACACCAGCGTGTACGAAAATATTCTCACACGCTGGGCACACGTTGATGCTATGCGTTATAGTGTGACAGGGCCATAACATGCTTGTAAACCAAAGACAAACTTTAACCTGAGTTACTCATGCATGAAATGTATGTCTAGGTGACCTAATTGTTATCAGGAACCTTGTGACATTCCAAAATGCTTCCACTGACAAAGACTTTTTCTCTACCTGCTCCAGTATCTCTATATCTGTACTTCAACGCAAACCTTTTTCTGGGTAATTTATGCATAAAATGCCGTAGGTCAAAGTGACCTATTTCTTATCATGAACCTCGAGACTCACATCCACTGACATATTCTACTTGCTCTAGTATCTCAGATCTTGACAAGTGGCTCTCAAAATAAAGAAGAGCCATTTTTGGCGGAGTGGAGAAAAATATATCCTGAAAATTTGTTTATTATATGAATTATATTTTTGAAGGACTTTTTCAGATAAACAAACTGAATAAACAAAAAAAAACTGTATCGCTCACCTGGATCATCCCTGAAATAGAGAAATGAATGGCATTTCCTATGGGGTTCAATGTTCCTGCTTGGGGCCATCTTGGATAGGATGCAGGCATGCAAGAAACAAATTTTGAAAGGGGCCACCCAATGACTTTTGTGATCAAGTTTCATTCCTATTGGATTAGTGGTGTCAGAAACCTAATTCTTTTACTGGAATGCAATGTAAACCATGTTCCCATTGGTGACCATCTTAAATGACGAACGAATCTGCAGGATACATTTTTTGTAGGGACCAACTAAAGACCACTGTGAATAAGTTTGGTTCTTATTGGACTGATAGTTTCAGAGAAGATCTTTGAATGTCTTTTCCTTAGGGTTCAATGTTAAATTTATGTTCCGCGTTGGCGGCAATTTTTGATGAAGTACGGACCTGTCGGATACCTTTTTTGGAAATGACCATCTAAGGACCTTTGTAACTAAGGTTGGTCTATAATTGTAATAATTGAACTAATTGGGCCATTTAGGGCTTACTATATGGTGTGAGGTTCCTCACTGTGTTGAAGACCATATGGTGACCCCTAGATGTTTTGTTTTTGGTCGTTTTAACCTGGATATGGGATGTTGTCTCCTTGACATTTACCCCATTTCCTTTCTTTTTCATAGCAGTTTCTGTGAAAAAGATCTTTGAATGTCTTTTCCATAGAGTCCAATGTTAAAACTATGTTCCCCGTTTGCGGCAAACTTGGACGAGGTATGGACCTACCGGATATTTTCTTTTGAAGGGACCATTTAATGACCATTGTGCCGAAGTTTGGTTATAATTGGACTCAGTCTGATAGTTTCTGAGAAGATATTTGAATGTCTTTTCCATAGGGTCCAAAGTTAAATCTTGGATGAGGTACGGACCTGCCAGATACAATTTTAAAAGGGACCAACCAAGAACTATAGTGACCAAGTTTGGTTCCAATTGGCCCAATGGTTTCAGAGGAGAAGATCTTTGAATGAAAAGTTTACAACGGACGGACGCCAAGTGATGGCAAAAGCTCACCCTGGTATACGCAGGTGAGCTAAAAAAAAACTTAAACCTGAATCATCCATGCATGAAATGTAGGTCAAAGTGTCATCATTTTTATCAGAAACCTAATGGCTGTCCGAAAGACGCATCTACTGACGAAATATTATTCATTTATCTGTTCTAGTATCTCAGATCTGGAAATGCAGATCGAGGTAACCACACCTGTGGACAAAATCTCATTTATCCGTTACTTGTGATTCAAAAGATATATAAGGACGTTTACTTTGTTACGGATAAATAAATACCGACCGAGGTTACTGTGAATTTAAATTCTGCATATGCGCATTTCGACAACTTATGTCTCTTCAGTGCAGATAAAATCTAAACATTTATGAGACCATAAACTCAAAGATGTTTAAAAACTGATAGAGAACAAATAACCAATATGATCTAAATGTAAAGCCGAAATCAGCTAAGGACAGAACTTTGCATAAGGGAGATACTCCTTAGTTTTAAACGAAATTTACAAAAATTTAGATCTATAAGGTTCCCAATAGAATCGGCTTTCGGGTCAGCACCGAGGTACTGACTACTGGGCTGGTGAATACCCTCGGGGACTAACAGTCCACCAGCAGTAGTATCGACCCAGTGGTAACAAATAAATAAATACCGAGATTACTTTGAATTTAAATTCTGCATATGCGCATTTCAACATAGATGATGGACATTAGGCAAGTTCAAGTCTACAAAGAAAAATACTAAGAACTTGCAATTAATATCTTCTTTATTTTTTCATATACAAATTCATTTAAATTTATTACCTCTGCAGAAGTTAGTTAATATATATAGTTTACATAGTGTTTTGACTGTTTACATATAATTTTTGAAGCGTTGAAAAATGACCGGCTTACAGATCAATATTTATGATAAAGGTCAGAATTCAACGGAATTGGTCAAAATTCAATGGCTTTGGGGTCAATTTTCAACGTTGAAAAACGACCAATACGTCAATTTTCAACGGGGTCAAAATTCAACCTTACACCGGGATACCTTAATAGAGCCCAGTTGCTCACAAATAGGTTACTTAAGGTAGATGGGTAGTCCAAATTTTTTTCCATAAATTTTCTTTATTTTCTCAGGAAAGTTTCCTTATTATATTAGCATTGAAATAAAAAAATAAAAAAGGGGGGTCACCGTGCTTGTTTTTAAAATAACTGATATCAAAATAATCAAATATTTCTAATGAATATATAGGGAAAAACAGGTTTATTGTTGATTTCTTTAAAACTATTCCATAGATTTTTTTCTACTTTATTCATGTGTTAGCCCTTTGAACATATTTTCAAAAAATATAAAGAAAAATGGGGGTCACCGACTTTGTTTTCCATAAAATTTATAAAATTTGAATTTTCATAGTGATATCTATGTTAAATATTTTTATCAGATTATCTCCCTTTTTCAAATATCTTGTTCCAACGTATTTAATTATCAAGTTATCAAGCCTCGTCTTATTAGATTAAAACATGTAAATTCAACTCCATGTAGGTCCTTTGCATATTGTATTATGAATATAATATTGATTGATTTATTACAAATAAAAATATTTGCATATTCAAAAAGCAGATAATACCACAACAACATAAATAATGAATTCAAAATGGCGGAAGACTACCGATCTACCTTAAACAAGAGCATATTACCCTAAAATTGAAGTCATCCCTTCAGAAGATTTACGGTCGACACCACCATCTTGTAGACCGCTATGGGATATCTGTTTCCCAGATGACAACAGATCTTTCCCTTTAAAGCTTAATTGTTGTTTCCTCGACCGGATTTGACTTTACTATCGAATTTGACAAGTTCAACATAGCGGGTGTCTTATGAGAAGCAGGAGATGCTTACTCTACCTGTGCACACGACCTCACTCATTGTGTGCGTGTGTCTTCATTTTTCTTTTCTGTGCCGCACTCAGGTTGTGTCTCTGTTTCTGTCTTTGATGTTGTCATTGTCCTTTTACTCGGTTCTCACTTACTTTAAGACATCTCTCATACGTAAATTACATTCTATTCTACAATATAGTGACCACCTTCAACAAGCTGAAGATTATATCACAGAAGAGATACTCAAATAGCAAGACATAGAATATTAAACGGAAAACAGATATGTAATAAATCCGAGGAATGATAAAAATGGCCAAAAAAAAAAGAAAAAATGAATAAATGAAATATTTACAATTGAAGGGAGAAAAAAATGATATTTTATAGTTGAGATATGTGGGATTTGAAAGATTCAAATATTGTTTTCTGGTACTTTATTCCAGTCTGTTATTGTTCTCGGGGGGAAAAATCTTTTCTGTATTCTGTCTTGCATGATGGAATTTGAAAACTTATCGAATTTGAATGTCGTGTTTGTCTTTTAACTTGTATTATATTACATAGATTTACAGTCTGGAACTCTAACAATTTCTCTAAAAAACATTTTAACTTTTCACATGTATTGCTATTATTTGTTTTAGAAGCATTTCTCGGTCAAACATGTACACGAACATCTAAATCATTTGCACCTGAATCAAATACATTATCCTTATTTATCTGCACCGAAGAGACAAAAGTTGTCAAAATAACCATATGAAACTAAATTCACTATTTTGATATTTATGAACTGTGAATCCCGAAGGTATTCACCAGTCCAGTAGCCATAACACCATACAGTATATATTTGGAAACTTGCAATATCAAAATATAAGACAATTATGTTTAAAAACTAAGGAGTAGCTCTGTCCTTAACTGCTTTTTACTTTTCAATCTAAATCCTATTGGTTATTTGTTCTCTATCAGCCTTTAAACATATTTCAGAATGTTTGGACTTGATCTGCACTGAATATCTAGACATAAGTTGTGGAAATGGTCATACTGCAGAGACTAAATTCACCGTAACTTCGGTATTTTGTAATTTACGGGTATACGTCAACAAAACTCTCCTTTGTATCAGTTATTTGCATTTTTCTCCACGGAAATTCCCACGATTGCATTTTACCTAAATGATTTTCCTATATAAAGCATGTTTAAGTTTTAATTACTTGAAATTAATTAATTAATTATGTCACCCAGACGTAGTCGATTATACTTATTCTTATTCTTCCAATAATTTCTTGTCCGAGCCATTATTTTTAAATGGTTGGACCAACTGATTTCAAACTTTGCACAAACTTGGAACACCATCTGAAGTTGTATGCTGTGCAATTAAAATTTTCAAAATGGCTGCCATTTCCAAGATGTCCGCCATAATACGTCAAAATTTCAAAATTGTCGGATTTCAACGAAAATTGATTTCTGGGTAGATTTTGAGGCTGCGAAAAAGATGGAACCATCGAATGGGGAGTCTGGGGTGACATCGGCTATGGCTTGCAATTGCAAATCTAGTTATTATTGTCATTAATTTACAAATTTGATACTTACTCTTGCATCTGAACTTTCTGCAAAATTAAAACAATAAAACAATTGAAACTTCGTGAAACAATATAAAACGGCACAGTGGAAGTAGATGACAGAGGTGACAATGCAATAAAAAAAAATTTGAAGGAAAAAATTGAATGAGTTGAAAGCTTTGCAAATAACACAAACAACTAACGAAGATGGTAATATTTATAGATGTATACATCAATATTACATCTTTGATATGGAAAATGAAAGCTCCGATGGAGCTGAAACTCGAAAGCCCTGAAAATCTACACCGACAAAACTTCGTAGTCACCCAAAGAACTGCTGAATAGAAAATAACGAATTTATATGTTTTATTGGCCTTAGAGAACTGATTTAATCAACGGGAACAGAAATATAGTTTCCATAACGAGAACTAGTTGATTATGAAATATCTCACATCGAGTAAACAAATTTTGCAAATGTTTGAAAGCGAGGCTTGCCGGGCTTTTAAACATTTGAAAATTTATTTAACGAGATGTGAGAAATTTCATAATTAAAGTGTTTAAGTTGTGGAAACTGTTTCTCTAATGACTGGACGAAAAACACCGAGGACTGTTTCCCGAATAAATTTGGCGGGAAATGTCACAAAACTTGTTCTCCTCTCTAGAGGTCATATTTTAAAAAAAGGCAGGACGGTTACCTATAGCATAAAAAAATCCAGGATGACTATGCGGGTTAATCCAGGACAGGCTTGGAACAAAAATAAAAAGCCAGGATAGAAGTTACACACAAAAAAAAAAATCCAGGATGAAAANCCCCCCCCCCCCCCCCCCCCCCATAGAAATCAAATGGTTGCTCCCTAACAAATGTTATTTTCTCTTTTGACAAATACTACGCGACAGGAGCATTGAACTAGTTCTTGATAGATACTGTGAATATTTATAGTGCATGTGTATATTCTATCGATTTTATAGAACATTCGACATGCAAAAGCGGATTTTGAAAGGAATTTACTATATTTGATCGAAAACATGCAGCTCTCTAGATACGTTAATAACCCTAACGCTCGCGTGATATCTCTCGGATGAGAAACTATTTTTTGAACAACTTTTGGATTATGGCTTTCCATATTATTTGATTTTAATGCTGCTGATGAGAGTTTACTCCCAGCATAACGAAATTTACTGTTTTATGCAACTTCGGTATTTTTTGTATTTTAAAAACTCTCCGCCTTCGGCTTACGAGTTAAAAATACATTTACAGTTGGATGAAAATTTTCTTTAGTGGAAAAGCAAAATTGATAGAAGATAGGCAAATGACCAGATAGGGAAACAAACTTTATCTAACATATCTACAAAAAAATGAAAAACATTAATTTTCTGTCATAAGAAACTCCCAACCTCAAATGTCAAATGTAAAAACTTGGCTTATTTTATATTCACAAATTATTCTAAAAAGATTACAATGTACAAATGCATGTATTACATATTGACACATATTATTCAAATATTCTACTTGAGGAAATGTAAGAAAAAGGAAATGAACTCGGTAATTTGAAGAAATCTGGAACTGCAAGTTGAATGTTATTTATGACAGATTGAAGGCCTCGTGGTGACTAAAGATGAAGAACAACAATAAAAGCTTTGTTCCTTTGCTTGTTTTTAACCATGTATTTGTAGAGACTTTGTCTCGTGTGCATTTACTCCATATCCTTTCATTCATTTTTCAATCATACAAAGAACAAACGTCGACTCAGAAAGGTCTGACATGGATATGAACAATACATGATAAACACAATACAAAGGGTAGAGAAATTCTACTTCTAAGTGATATTCCTTTAATTTGAATATGAAGCCGCGGCATGTGGGTACTAGTATATTAAAATTTTGTGCAAGACAATTTTCAAGTGATAGTTATAAGCTATAACTATTTTAGTGTTAAATTTGCTGAGGGTAACGGAACCATCGAACTGAGATGAAGGTTAAACACAGTGGTTAAACAGAGGTGACAGATTGGCATGTATCCACACATGCACATGGAGCAGTAAACTAAATGCGCTTTATCTGTATATTAACAGGGCTCAATGTAGCCTTAATGAAAAACTATGTCCATTAATTTTCAAAGGCGACATTTTTGACTTTTAGATCTCATTGCTTCCAAAAAGAGATATTTGTAATGAATATTGTTAATGATGAAAAATACCAAAACTGCAGTAAATTTGAGTTCTTCGGATGACTATTTCAACTTTTGTCTTCAGAGCAAATAAATAAACTGTGTAAGTACGACTTTAATGATGAGCAATGACTGAGAAAAATTCAATCACCCTACGATGCTAAAATTACGTCATTTGAGATACTTGCACATGGCTTTACCGAACAGAGTTGTCAACTGCCGAAATCCATGAGTCAAAAAGACAAAGCAGGTGGAAACCACCGGAAAAATTGTCGACCACAATGGTCCTGACTTGGTACAGGCATTTCAAAAGAAATGGTGGGTTTAACCGGTTTTATTGCATTCTAAACCTTCCCTTCCATTGCGGTAATGTCTTGTAGAAATTGCTTTTGAAAGGTCGTATTCAGTTGAAAGAAATGATCATCCCAGAAACTAAGTCAAAAAAAAAAAAAAGAATCTTGAATCAGAGTTCGGACCGAAACTTCAAATTTTTCCACAAGGGACCGATATCTTTTAAAGAACTTTTTCAATGTTCGTATGAGACGGAATTTTTTGAAGCCTTGATTAATAAAGGCGGTCATGGAGATGACAATGTCTGATGAGAGAGTCTAGGTACTCCAACGAAAAATTCAATGAATATAACGGTGAAAAAAAGATAGTTATCTGCTTCAATAATGAGAAATTAAACTTTTAATCTCTTAAAAACTTAGTTTAAGGATTAATTAACATAATTAAAAAATTGCAATTTGTCCTTTTCTTCTAATTTACCAGTTCTATTAAGAGCTAAGGAAAAACTGGTTAACTAACTATAAATTACGAAGAAAATTCGAGAAAACTGCAAAAACAAGTAAAAGTTAAAACTGCCGTGCACCTACGTGCATTCATGAATCTATTTGAAACTGTATGGGTTGTAATTTAAATACAACACTTATCGTGCGTCTTCATGCACCATTTCATCACTATGTATTTATGCAATGAAAATTGATAAATTATAAAACTTTGCTTTCAAGTCTTCGTTGGAGTACCTAGAGAGTGTTCAGACGTTAAAAAATTAAGAATGCGCATCGAAAACGTTTCAGCTAATTCGCATTATTTAAAACGTATGAAACGTATCAGGCATACGTTTTTGATAATTGCGAATTAGTAAATACGTTTTTGATGCACATTAAAGTACCGTGTGAACGCAAAAACTATTCTTTTATTCATGTTTTTCATCTTGAAGTCAAAATAAAGCCTTAAGAATTTTCCAAGCTCATACCTCGTAGTAAGTTCAAGATTGCCCCTATCGCCGGTTTTAGCGGAATTCTTTGCTAAATGTCGAACGTATGTCCAAATATTCATTGCATCATGATACATATCAAAATGTGTTTTTCTTTTTTTTTCGTATAAATTGTGTACTTCTGTTAATCGATTGTTTACAAACTAGAGCTGTCAGAAATATCCTTGCATTTCGGGTCTGTCTTCTCAGATCAAGTAAAAACTATGCTTTTGCCCCCGTCTTCTTTAACAATTTTCTTCTTCGTTCGGAATTCCCATGGTGGGAAAACTTGGCACTCCAAAAACGGAAAAAGAGAAACTTTTCTCACTTTTGAGACAGGACAGTTCCTATTTTTAGCGGTGTGAGATTTCCTTGTCTTGTACCCCCAGGTACAAGACAGAAATTGCCAAGCAACGTATTCAGACGTCATTGACGTCGCTTAGGAACGTCGGATGTCAAATACGGCTTGGTGGTAAATAAAATCGTAGTTCGTGATTACAAAAGTGAGAAAATAAATCAAACACCGTTGAAAATGCAAGATTTAGAAATCTCAGACACCCTCGGGTAAGATTTCAATGGTTCTCTGACTCGGCAAGCCTCGTCAGAGAAATATTGAAATCTTACCCTTGGGTGTCCGAGATTTCTTGATCTTGCCTTTTCACCGGTGTTAGATTCATATATTCCGAAGTTTGCAGTTAATTTCTACAAGCTGACGTCATTAAATATCATGACGTAGATTGTACTAAGTAGACAAAGTGACGTAATGTAAAATGCATTCAATTTGGGACAACAGATTGCTTTGTGTATTGTACATGTTTACTAATGTGAATACGTGTATTAAGGAGTTTCGCTCCTCGTGTTTTGGGATTTCTGTCAGATTTCTGGAATCCTCTGGTTTTATCCATTTAAAAGCATTATATTTTTTTGCCCATGGGCCCCTTAAGTAGTTGATATGGGAAAAAATCTGCGGTTTTCAAAAAACGTTTTTTGAAAACCGCAGATTTTTTCCCATATCAACTACTACCTACGGGAGTATAGAAAAAAACAAACATGTAAGATTTGTTATTCACTACAGTTGAGACGGGTAAAACGGGCTAGATTTTTAATGAGGTCTTAGTTCACTCACATTTTTTACGTTGCTTGCGGTTTAAGCATCTCATAAGTAAAACAAAAATCTTATAGGTTTTACTCTTTTTCCAACGCTCAAGACTCTTGTTTAACCTGTTAAAGACACTGCTTATAAACTCTATCATTTTTATATAAGAAAGAAAAATAATAATCCATTAATAAAAAAATGTTTAGAGGAACACATTTCTGCGATAGATATGAGTATTGTAACTTTTTACTAGACACTCCCATAAGAACTCCACAAAATGGAGAAGCACTACAAATTTAGTAAAAACGATAGGGCTTCGTTTTATGACTGGTACAATGGGTATTTTTTTAATTAAGTTCAAAGTAGATAAACTAGCTGACGGAGCAGCACCAGATAGCGACACAGTATCTGTTATTTCAGATGTAACAAATTTTCTTAGTCAAATGACAGTCTACCAAAACGGAAAAAAACAGTTTACGACTGTAATAATTTATCTCTAGCAAATCACGTCAAATCATTGCTTACACTTTCAGATGGTTATGTGAACAGCTTAGGCAAAAACAGCTTTATTTACCCTGATAATGTTGCAACCGCTGTTGATGCTAATACAGGGTTTAAGGCGAGAACAGCTTTAACTAACGCACGAGCAGAAGTAACAGCAGAAATACCACTAAATAGATTTTCGTTCTTCGCCTCGTTAGAACAAAATCTTTTACCCCCGGCACAGATGGGAATAACGGTAATAACATGAATAATAAACAACGATGATTATTTATTATACAAGGCTGATAGCGCTGATGACGGTAGAGTTGTAATTACACATTTTGAACTTTGGTTACCCAGACTAATCTTAAATTCTGTTGGTTTAACGGATGTGTTACAAAATTTCATGAAACCAAGACGGTGGACATATCTAAGAGAATCTATTAACACTAAGATCTCGAATCAATCTGTTGAAGGGTCGTTTCGTATTACAACAGGAATAAAACACCCGAAACACGTAATTGTGTTTTTACAAAGAAACGGGAAACATAATGATCAAGAACAAAATCCTCTGTTACTTGATACATTCAAATTAACGTAGACAACGAAAATTGTACCCTCCTGACAGCAAGATTAGAGGTTGGCGCCGGCACGTTTTACCCGGAAACAGGATATAATTCGAATCAAATCAGCAGAATCTTCAGAGATGCCTGTAATTTTAAACCTAACGCAAGCAACGACTATGACACCGGGAACATGCTTACCCCTAGCAACTTCGGCTCCTTGTATGGATTAATCTATTTTGATTTGACTTACGTAGACGAATCGGTGAGTATGGACACTACATCTTTGACGTTTTACTTACATTACAGATTGAATCAGGCTCCAGCCGCTGCTTATAGGATCTTTGCCCTTGTACTGAACGAAGAAGATATAATTTTAGACAC
>MJUU01046900.1:23506-36839 GCA_002080025.1 Modiolus philippinarum | reverse complement strand
TGGCCACTAGACCGTGAAATTGAGGTCAAGGTCACATGACAAATGTCAGACTGGCATATACCCAAATAAATCTTGCTATAGGACAAATATTGTGAGTCTAGAGGCTACAGTTGCTGAGAAATAGACATGAATGTGAAAATTTAAAAAGTCACTGAACCATGAAATTGAGGTCAAAGAAACATGACAGGTGTCATACTGGCGTGTACCCATATAGATTTCTCTACAAACAAAATATGACGGGTCTAGGTGTAACAGTTACTGAGAAAAGGACTTGAATGTGAAACTATGTCGCAGATTTTCTAAGTTCACTGAACCATGCAATTGAGGTCAAGGCAACACGACAGGTGTCAGACTGACGTGTACCCATATAGATCTCACTATAGACCAAATATGACAAGTCTAGGTGTTATAGTTCCTGAGAAAAGGACTTGAATGTGAAACTATGTCGCAATGTTTATGTGCTTATTGAACCATGAAAACAAGGTCAAGGTCATCCAAAATATATGCTGCTGGAAAGGTCATCACTTGGTGGTGCTGTGGACCAAAGATGATGTTTGTATGTATTACCCTTGAAAAGTTATGAAGGTTTTAGAAAAAAGTTTACGCCGTCGCCGTCGCCGGATTGCTATACCTATGTCTCGCCTTCAGCGACTTTCGTCGCAGGCGAGACAAAAATTGAATGTGTTTGCTTTTAGGGGATTTAGCTTTAAAATTATTGGCATAAAGGTAAAAACAAATTGTAACCGTCTTGAAAGGTTGACATTCAGATATAAATACAATAATTTTCAAATGGAAAGTTGTGGAAAGTAACTTAGACATCGACATAAATTCATATGGTAGATACACGATTGGGGATAAAACAATAAATGATGATTCATACTATGGCCAGGACTTCGTCCTTCCCACTTCCCAGCTCTCAATAGAGTCCCATTATGCTTTTAACAGCTCCTTCCACCAATCAAAATGACAGATTCTGTATGTCTAGAACATATTGAGAATTTGCTTCTTCCTAAAAAGTATTTAAGGAAGTGTTCCCTGGCTTCTTGTTTGCTAGGCAAATGCTGCAGTTCACAGAGCTGCAGGTAAGTTTTAAACTAAAGATATGTGTTGGTTAGAAAGAGCTTGCAACAAAAAGAATCTGAAGAACATAATCCCATCGAAATCAAATTACAATTCATGATTATGCATAATTAAAATCAATACAATTTTGGGCCCTTTGACCCCTTATAGCTGAGAAGTGGTAAAATATGCGAAAAACCCCTTGACATACTTTCAGCTTACAACAAGAGGAATCTAAAGAAAAAAAAAGGAAGAATGTGTCCATGGGACACGGATGCCCCCGCCTCCTTGCAATCGAAACCCATAAATTATTAAAGGCATAACTATATACAATATATATTTATCAAATATTATTAGAAAGGATCTTTCTCCTGTGATAAATAGGCACTGGAACTGGTTTGGTTTTGATATAATGTGTAGTTCCAACAAATAATCTGAGAAACAGTCTTATATGTAATACTAATCTATTTTTAGCCACTGTGACCTTGACCTTGGTGGTATCAACGCTAAAATCTATGGGATTATGTCTATTGTGATCAGTAAGCAAGTGACCAAGTTTGGTTTTGATCAGATGCAGAATACTCAAGTAATCGTTCGGAAACCAAAATTATATTGAAATTTTAGTCTATTTTTAGCAACTGTGACCTTGACCTTGGTGCTACCATCCTGGAAATCAATAGGCTTTTGAATATGGTGATAAGCAAGCACGTGACCAAGTTTGGTTTTGATCCGATGTAGTATACTCAAGTTATCATCCGGAAACCAAAATTTTATTGAAATTTTAGTCTATTTTTAGCAACTGTGACCTTGACCTTGGAGTACCAACCTGGAAATCGATAGGGTTTTGTCTTGGGTGATAAGTAAGCATGTGACCAAGTTTGGTTTTGATCCTATGTAGTATACTCAAGTTATCATCCGGAAACCAAAATTTCATTGAAATTTTAGTCTATTTTTAGCAACTGTGACCTTGACCTTGGAGTACCAACCTGGAAATCGATAGGGTTTTGTCTTGGGTGATAAGTAAGCATGTGACCAAGTTTCGTTTTGATCCGATGCAGGATACTCAAGTTATCATCCGGAAACCAAAATTTTATTGAAATTTTAGTCTATTTTTAGCAACTGTGACCTTGACCTTAGGGGTACCAACCTGGAAATCGATAGGGTTCTGTCTTGGGTGATAAGTAAGCATGTGACCAAGTTTGGTTTTGATCCGATGCAGGATACCCAAGTTATCATCCGGAAACCAAAAAGAAGGACGTACGGACGGACGTACGGATCAGGGTAAACCTTAATGCCCCCGACCGCCTAGCGGCGGGGGCATAAAAAATCCGAATGAAATGCGATGAAAAATAATAATTTTAGGTAATTTGCACATTTTTAATTGTTGGCCCTGCCCGTTGGGAGCGTTATAGCTCCAAAAGGAAACAAGTTATCAAAAATCTAATATGTAAGAACTATGTTATTTTTTCATAAGGAATCCATTAAAAAAACTGCATCAAATATCGGACTAGAAATTAAAAAAAAAATTTTTTTTGAGATACGCCTCTTTTGGGCCCAAAATTTTACCCTTTTTGCCCCCTTGAAAAAAAACGGCCACAAAACCCAACACCTGCCCCAGCCTTCCTTTTGTCTTCTATGGTCTTCCAAACGTTTAGATTTTATCTGCGTTGAAGAGACATAAGTTGTCAAAATGCGCATATGCAGAAGATAAATTCACAGTAATTTCGGTATTTAGTTATTTGTTACCACTGTGTCGATGCCTCTGCTGGTGGACTTTAAGTCCCTGAGGGTATTCACCAGCCCAGTAGTCAGTACTTCGGTGCAGACCTGAAAGCCGATTTTATAATTTGGAACCTTGCAATATCTAAATTTTTGTAATTTTTGTTGAAAAATAAGGAGTATCTCCCTCATGCAAAACTCTGTCCTTAGCTGATTTGGCTTTACTTATAGATAATATTGGGTATTTGTTCTCCTTCAGTTTTTAACATTTATGATTTTATGGTCTTCCAAACGTTTAGATTTTATCTGCACTGAAGAGACATATGTTGTCGAAATGTGCATATGCAGAAAATAAATTCACAGTAATTTCGGTATTTAGTTATTTGTCCCAAGGAATACTGTGTTAAAATTTCATATGGATTAGTCAACTGGAGCTTAATTTATTGACCAAAGACAAAAGTGTCTACAGACGACAACGACGCCGACCCCACGACGACACCGCCGCCATACCTTTATATGACCTCAAAAATTTTGCAGTCGTATAAAAATATCAAAAGAAACCTACTCAGTACTGTAAGAATTAATTTGTTCATAGGTTTTGTAATGAAAAATATGCTTTCTTTTCAACTTTAGGACAAAGAGCGATAACTTGTTTTACCATTTTTGGAAAACTGCAATTGATATAAAATTGATGACAACTTAAGAAATAACCGCATTTTGCTTTTAAAATGACTTGGTTGCATTGATAATTTTTCTATTTATACGCGTAATACATAAACGAGTAATATTGGTTAATTTTGACCTTTATGGTAAGGCATTTGTGGTTGAAAATTATGGCATTTTTCATGTTTTTCGACATGACCTGCACGTGGACCCAGGTTAATTCTTTGCATGAATGATAACCTATGTATAATGCATTTATGATATAAATATGAAGCTGGGTCCAAATGCAGGTCATAATTAAATCTGAATTGGAATGTGATCTATTGGAAGCTTTTTCCCATAGGCCCAATGCTAATTACCCTTGATAGGGGTGTAAAAGAACATAGATTTTCTAGAATATTTGTCAAAGATCAAATTATTAGTTTATATTCTGAATAACAGGAATTATGCTTTACAAATACAAAAGAAACGCTGAGTTTCCTTGAAAATTTTTTTTTTGAGATTCCCTTAGGCCTATTTAGCATCTTATCGCAACCCATCCTTTTCATGACTAGTTTGGTTTCAATAGTTTCATTTCTAAATTTAAATTGACACATACCAGTTACGTAATACATAATGTTTGATATTTCTGTTTTCGACTTTCTGCTTGTTTTCAAATTTTATGATGCATTCATGTTATTATGTTTGTTTATTATTAAAATATCTTTATAAAGTTTTTCTCAACAAAAATGCAACAGTTACAATGAGTACATCACTTAACAAAGATAGACCACATTATGTTGTTCTCTGTTGTGATAACTTGAACAATTTTCGATGGTCCCTTCAACTTCGACTTATCAAGGTTCGACTGTATACACTTTCTGTGAAACAATTACATATGAAAAAGAAAGGAAATGGGTAAATGTCAAGGAGCAAACATCCTATCTCTAGGTTAAAACGACCCAAAACGAAGCATCTAGGGGTCATTATTGATTCTCTCTAATGTACTGACCTTGTGTACAAATGTTATACACTAGTAATTTGGGACCTGATGTTCTAGACGACACCACAACAAAATTTAATATCTGTTTTCAAATATTGTTTTTGTCCTTAGGGCTGTTCCAGAAATAATTGTATGGGGGGGAATATTGTTTTTGTCCTTAGGACTGTTCCAGAAATAATTGTATGGAGGGGGGGAGGGGGGGGCGAAGGCACTTTTTATAAGGAACCACCATGCATAAAATTTTAATTCCTATGTCTCATTGTTTCTTCCCCCATACAATTATTTCTGGAACAGCCCTTAATATACATGTAGATTTGCTTTTGAATTTTACGCATACATTTGTATATTGCAAAAGTCACCCATTAACAGTTTTATATATCTTACCAATTAAGCATTTCTGGTTATCACGCTGGACAACTATTTTTTTCAAGATGCAAAATAAAGACACATTCTAGGGGTTTTGCCAGTTTTTTTTTTCTCAATAAATGTTACGAATTACATGAAGGCAAGACAGTAAGATGAAAAGAATACCCAAATTATAGAAAATTGTGCAATGAACACTTTCCTGGTATAAATCACAATCTTTCTTGTGTGTTTTATATACATAGGAACTAGATTTTTCTTCAGGTTTTCAGTTTAGAAAAGGGGTGTATTTTATACTCCAATGCGTTTTATATTTAACAAAACATGGTGTCTCAGATCTGCACTTTAACCTGAGTCACTCATGCATAAAATGTAGGGGAAAGTGGTTTTATTTTTATCAGTAACCCTGTGATTATCCACAGAAAATCTACAGACAAAATACAGTGGATTCCACTTAATCGCAAACCTGATAATGGCAAAATTCGGTTAATTGCAAAAGAAATCAAAACACCGATCCATTTCCCATTCAAATAACGTTAAATTCTCCTGTTAATCGCAAAGCAGTTAATGGAAAATTCGCTTATTAGCAAAAGAAAATTTGCTAAAAATGCATGAAAGTTTCGTTTATAAGCAAAACAGAGAGGTTTATTGCAAAAACGAAAGGATAAAATTTTGACATTTGCATAATTTTTGGAACAGATCGATACCAGATGTTTGGCAGTGACACAGATCACATGTATGAATGTCCAACCTCTGTTATTTGCTGAAATAAAATATTTACTACAAGAAATTGTGTTTCTTCTTTATTGATTTGTTGTCCTTACTTCAATAAAACTTATGATTAAACATAAAACTTGCTGCACTTAAGATCTTCGAAGATTGTATACACAGGTAAAATGGGGAATCCCCTATTTTCACAGTCATCTGATATACAGGTAAACATAATTAATGTGAGTGGTAATTATTGATTAGAGTAAAGGAAATGGGCAATTAGCAAAGGAAATTTAAAAAAACATGCTAATTATGATTTATAAAATAGACTAATTATAATTGGAATCCTACTTATAAATATTCATGTATTGGTCACGTGACACTATTCCTATTTATACACAATTTGTCAAAGATGTCCTAGATTGTGGACAAAACAATTTCAACGATGATACAAACCTGGTGTACAAATAAAACACAGAAAAACAATTTTTTATGTTTATCATTACTACAGTGTAATGGAATAACAGATAACTATGATGTAAACATATTATTGGATGTAGGTCAACAAAGGTCACACAGGTACTTACACTCTCGATCCCAGACAAGAAAAAAACAACACTAGAAGTTTATAAAACTTTATTTTTCACAAACATAAAATTTTATTGAATGGATTTCAAACAATATAAACAAAAAATACAAATATTTAACAAATATTTCACAATATTGACACTTATGCAGTCCGAGTTATCGTAATTGTCGTCAGCTGTTCTGTACTTCCGGTGTGTACTGGGCTTTCGTTTAATTGAAAAATCCGCTTAATCACAAAATTTTCTCTGACAAATGGGCTTTGCAATTAAGCGGAATCCACTGTATTATTCTTCTCCTTGCTCTAAAAGCTAAGATCTGGACTTAAATGAAAACATTTAAAAAGCTTACCTACCTTATTTTTCAGTATTCCATGGTGACTTATAACTTGATCAAATATGTGTTTTCCAACATGTGAATCTACTGCACTAAGTGGATCATCCAAGAAATACAGATCAGAATTACTGTAGACTGCTCTGGCTAAACTAACTCTCTGTTTCTGTCCTCCACTAAGATTTATACCCTAAAATAAAATCAAGAAGTTATATAAATCTAAATTTTTGCTGAATTAAATGAGTAGCTATATATTATTTTTACCAGGTGTGGGCACTTAATGGTGAATATTTTATCCCGAGCGATTAACAAGGGTAAAATATCACCATAAAGTGCAAGCCTGTGGTAAAAATAATATAAATATATGGCTACTGATAATTATTTCAATTCTAATTGGACACTTGCAAGGTTCTGATTAGGAGAATTCATCCTAGTACATAAGGATGAATCACCATTTTATCCCTTTAATTGGTCTGTGCTGTTACAAAAAACTGTAATCTAATATGTTACAGATAGAACCATCATTTGTTTATGACATTACTCATACATGTAAGTGTATAGTATTTTTACCAAATGTTGGGATACAAAGCAATTGGAGGCCATCATATTAGAATTTTAATGCAACATTTATATAACGGAGGTTTTGATTGGTTCAAACTGACCATCAATTCCATCATCTACAAACCTGGGACAAAGTAGGTTCCCTGTTTAGTCTGGTTCCTAATATTGTTACAAAAACACAAGTCAAAAATAGAACATGAATTCCTTCTATTGCATTAGAATCGCAATAATAGTACATCATTTGAATACCCGAGGTTGTCAATCTTGATTTGACAGTCAAAATATCTGTTTACAGGCTCCGCTAAGAGTCACCTTTAAACTTCATTTTGACCGTCAAATCTATGATTGATGCCCCCAGGTATTCAAATAATGTACTGTTATTGCTTAATTAAAATTTAGTCACAAAGTATCTTTGTTGAAACAACGGCAGTAGAATACGGAAGGAACAAAGGAGTGAAATTTACAAAAATCGAAGTCCAAAGGCATGGCCAAAAAGAGAACACAGAAAACAATGACACCAGACACAAAACAACGACGCTAGTCAGACACAAAGCACAGAAACAGAAATCACAACATTCAAAACAAAGCACTCACAGTGTGAACTCCAGTGAAACTGAGAGTGACATCAGGTGCTCCGGAAGGGTAAGCATGTCCTGCTCTGTTAACAGCACCAGTCACACTGTGATTGGGTCAATCCAGGAAATGTCAAAGTCGGTAGTCAAATCCGGGAAGACATGAAGCTAGCTGAAAATGTCCACTTTCATTTGGGATACTGACACGTCATATCTTTTGATGATGTTATGGTGACGGCCATAGAATTTCTTGAGGGATGAAATTAACATAGGTTGGGTGATAAGACTTGCCAATAGATGCTTTAAAATGTTGACATTGTATAATAACAATAAATGTTACCTTTATGGTTCTGAGAATATCCAAGACAATTGCATACTGACCTTTTCACCGATAACTGTTTGGTCTCTGTGTGTCAGACTATTCAAATCTGGTCCAAGAGCACATACATCTAATACCCTGTCATACAAACTGTGGTCCATTTCACAACCAAATAATATGTTGTTTTGTATTGTGTCATTCTGTATCCAAGCCTGCTGTGGAAGGTAGGCTATTGATCCCTGTAAAGAAATTATGGATCAGAATTACAAAATTTACACATTAGAGATGAGAGGTACTGACTATAAATGTCTGGTTTACTGAGTAAAGTTCAAATATGGAGAAAGATGGGGGGAAGACCTGTTTCATTTTGAAATCAATACATGATCAACTGTTGAAACTTTTTACCAAAAAAAATGGTAAAAGGCAAAAACTATTGATTCTACTCTGTTATGAAATGTTTTCCATTTATAGTTTTATTTTTAACCCTTTCAATTGTATAACTCTGACAATTTCAATAAGTTACTTTTGGGATAACAACCTTCTAATTCAATTATCTTGGATAACTTTATTCATACTTTACCTTTTTCCTCATATTCTTATTTACAACTTTACCTTGACATTAACATGACCTTTAACCTTTGTCAGATCTCCAAGCATGGCTGATATAAGAATAGATTTACCACAACCAACTGGTCCAACAATGGCTACCAAAGAATTCTCTTTTATAGATATGTTGATACTGAAAAAGATTAAATAGAACTAAAATTTCATTATATCTCATGTTCTGTTGATAAAAGTACTGCAAAAAGTAGGAAAAATGAAAGGATATGGAGTGAATGTACATGTGACAAAAACGCACACGATACATAGAAAACTCTAGTTTATCAAGGACAGGGCTTTTATTCCTGTCTTCATCTTGATGTCGCCTGAGGGTCTTCAACTAGAGGTGAACAATATTCACCCCCTCAAGCGAGATCAAGAAGGCCCCTAGCGTGCACTTAAGCGGTATTCTTGACAAAAAATATATCAAGGTCACTCCCAAAAGTACTGCAAAAGCCTTTTCGACAACTGAAGTTATTTAAGGCGGTAGACCTAGGTTAAGGGAGATAACTCTTAAATCAGCAAGGTGTTTGAAGCAGTCCGTTTCATTGATGCTTTTCAAGCATTTAAGTGAAAAAGAATCAAAATCATCTGTGTTACTTAGAAGCTTCCAATATATTTATAAAAATGTTTAAAACAAACATACAAGTGATTTTAAGAGTAATGTCCCTTAACCTTAGTCTACCTCCTTAAAAGCAGACAATATCAAACATTAGGAAGACCAAGAATTTAAATACATATATGAGGGTGCTGATGGAAAACAAATATCCTACAGGGAATAACAGTGATATTTATAACAACTACGGAAAGAAAATTGCAAGAGGGAAATACTCCTTAGGTTTAACCAACTTCTTTATATGATTAGATTAATGGTACACCAACAAAGGCATCGAAACAAAACCACAAGATACCAAAATTTTATATTCTGCAGCCATCATGACATAAAATCATTTAATGAGCTACAACAAATAACATATTTTCATCGACAGCCCCCTTATTTATTGATGTTTAAAGCACATGTTGTCCCAAAACACATCAATGAATGTATGTGATCACTATGTGATTACTTTCAAAATGTATTTCCTGACAAAAAAACATAAACTCAACTACGATTCTACACACATGCCCAACTAAATTTCATAATCATGAATAGACCTTTCATGATAACTGCGTTCCTGTGATTTTGAGTAGAAAATAAAAACAGTTCCCGCAAAAATGATGTCGTAGGACAATTAATCAAGACGTCATATATTTTATGACGTTGCATTTTACCCACTCAAAGGCATATGAGCGCATGTGCAAAATTCAGCAGGACCATAGTTATCGTGAAAGGGTCTATTGTACAATGTTCAAAATAAGTAGATTTGAGAGTTAGAGGCATTAGGTCTGTATGTGCTTAGTACATATAAAAGTGCATTAAATCATCTCCCTAATAATATCTTACTTCTGTAAGCAAGGTCCATAACTCTGATCCCATAAAAATGTACCATCTTCTATTGTTATGGCCTCTCCTGAAATACAGTGAATAAGATTTTATAATTTAAAAATCATTTAAATTGAATAAAACAAACTGACCTTAAATACGCATACTGTGCAGTGTGGGTTTCACTTAAAAGCTGTGGTGTAGCCTGTTCGGAAATGATTAGGGAACTATGGCAACATTGGTGTCATAATTCAATTATTATTATCTACACATTATATGTTCTTAATTGATAACCCTGCATACCATTAAGGTATCCACTTCCCGAGAATCTTCCGATCAGAGACATAGCATGTGTTGGTTCACTTTGATTATTCTATTCAATTATTATTTAGTACATCCTTTTTCAGTTGTCACTACTGAAGTTTTACCTCGATTTGACGGATAACCACTATGTTTCTTTTTCCCAAATGGCAATAGATTTTTGAGTAAATCCATAGTTTGTTACCAAACTATTACTTAACACTTGAATTTCATTTCATTGACATAGCAATAGAAGCCAGGCCTGGACCAGTTATTGCTTATTATTTCAGACCATGTGATGATACCTCCATAATTTTATGGGGTTCAAACTGCTACTTTTTTTATTTTGTGCCTTTCGTTTTCATTTTTGCACATTTGTTGTTTCTCTTGTCATGTCTTCTCAATTTGTGTTACATCTGAATTGCTGCTTGTTTGGATTTCTGATTGCAGATTTTATCTTTGGCTTTCTTGCTTCAGTTGTAGTACAAACGAAAGAGATTACATCAGCACATCCTTTCCAAACGCTTACAGATTACCTTGTACATTGTCATGTATTACATTGTCCGGATCCAATTCTTCAAGGCTTAGAAAATGATTTAATCTCTTAAAAGAAACACTGGCCTGGAACAAAAAAGTTTTATTGTTCAAAGTCCAGCAAGATAAATAACGACAATATAATGAGGTCTTATTGTACTAAATCTGTCAGGATATAAATGATGGCAATTTCTGATTTTTTTCTGTATCAAAAATATCAAAGACAGCTTGCATAAAATGTTCTCTGTTGGGTGTGTGTTCTCCATACAGTTGTATATCTTAGGGATTTGCCTTACTAGTCTCTCCCTCTAATTGCTTCGGACTTTTGTTGTTACTTTTATTTATGGCAGAATAGATAAAAGCTAACTGTAATGAAACTCTGGGCAAAAGTAAAAATCAGATGAGTGTGGATTCAAATTCTATTTGACACACTAATGTGTTGATACAGTAATTTGCTGGATACAGAGATTTCTTGACCTTTTACCAGGCTATATCATTTTTTAGCTTCAGACTAAATATCAAGTCATTTAAAGTTAAAAATCAAAGTATCAGCAAAACAGAAAGTAATTCAGTGACAAACCTATATGTCACTCACACAATACAAATCATCATTTCCAAGCTTCACACCAAATTTCAAACCATTCCCTATTGTAGAAGCCAAGAAATCTGTGACGAAAATTTTGTTGATAGTAAAAAATCAAAGTATCGGCAAACAGGAAGTGGACGCCTGACAATGATCAAAATTGCTTACACATTACAACTCATTATTATCAAGCATCAGACCAAATTTCAAATCATTCCCTATTGTAGAAGCGAAGAAATCTATGACCAATATTTTGTTCATAGAAAAAAATCAAAGTATCGGCAAACAGGAAGTGGATACCCGACAAACTTGAAAATTGCTTACACAATACAAGTCATCAAGCACCAGGCCAAATTTCAAATCATTCCCTATAGCATAAGCCAAGAAATCTGTGACGAAAAATTTGTTAAAAGTAAAAAAATCAAAGTATTGGAAAACAGGAAGTAGAAGTCCGACAAACTTGAAAATCGCTTACACAATACAACTCATCATTTCTAGGCTTCAGACAAAATTTCAAGTCATTTCCACTTACACAAGCCAAGAAATCTTTGACGAAAATTTTGTTCAGAGAAAAAAAAATCAAAGTATCAGCAAACAGGAAGTGGATACCCGACAAACTTGAAAATTGCTTACATGATACAAGTCATCATTTCCAAGCTCAAAACCAAATTTCAAATCATTCCCTACTGTAGAAGCCAAGAAATCTGTGACGAAAAATTTGTTAAAGCAAAATATCAAAGTATCAGCAGACAGGAAGTGGAAGTCCGACAAACTTGAAAATTGCTAATACAATACAACTCATCATTTCCAAGCTTCAAGTCTAAACCACCTGATTGTTCATGTTCTGATTCACCATACATGTATAGTCCCTGTGGTCACGTCATAACGGGAGATTTGAATATCATTGAAAACAAGTCTCTCCGTGATGTCCTTGCAAAAGGGCCTAAATTCCGTGAACCATGTTCCATCAACTGGGAACAAAATTTCAAACTTCTTATGGATGCTGTAGAGGACTACACCAGAAAATGGATTAAGCGTGAACAAGATGAAGACCTTGATTCCCTTTCGGAGTGGATTAAGGCTGTGAGGTCGATGATTCTTAAACGAATCAATCAGCTACGAGGGTCAATGAGAACTAAAGCATCATCAATTTTCAAAAATGCTGATGTGGCCAGTTACTTGTCCTCCATTCATGACAAATATGTCGTCGTTCCTGCTGTTAAGGCCCCAAATAATATCATTTTTATTTGCAAAAATCATTATATAAATTGTTTAAAGAAAGAACTTTGATAATTCCAACGCCAATCCAACTTACGCAGCTACTACTCTGTCAAAGGAGGAGATATTACAGAACCATAAATCTGTTTTGCTTTCCTTCAGAATTTCCACCAAGGATGAAGACACAGATCTCCCCTCTTTGTACTGGGTACCTAAGTTACATAAATGCCCATACAAAGAACGATACATCGCTGGATCTGCCAAATGCTCTACAAAACCTATATCTAAATTGCTAACCTCCATCTTGACAGCTGTTAAAGAGGGCCCTCAAAAATACTGTGATACTTGCTTTTCAAGAAGCGGTGTGAATGAAATGTGGATTTTGAAAAACTCCAAAGATCTACTTGACATCTTAAACTCTAGATCATTATCACACTGTAACAGCATTAAAACTTTCGACTTCTCCACACTTTACACTACTATTCCTCATGAACAACTAAAATCTCGGCTGAAAGGTTTAATTCATAGATGTTTCTCACGTAAGAACGGTGAACGTAGATATAGGTACATTGTTGTAGGTAGAGAACAAGCCTACTTTGTGAAAAATAACTCCGAATCGGAGAAAATGACAACAGATCTTTCCCTTTAAAGCTAAATTGTTGTTTCCTCTACCGAATTTGACTTTACTACCGGATTTGACACGTTCAACATGGCGGGTGTCTTATAAGAAGCAGGAGATGCTGACTCTACCGGTGCACCTGATCTCACCCATGGTTTTATATTGGGTCCGTGTTGTTCATCTTTGTGT
>MJUU01046895.1:11543-53966 GCA_002080025.1 Modiolus philippinarum | reverse complement strand
AGTGTTAGTCAGTCCGGTTATAAACTCTAGATCTACCAAAAGATATCTATTCTCCTTTGTGAAATAGAAATATTGTAACGGTCTGTCAAATCGTGGTTGACGACCGTAAAACTTCTGTAGTGACAATTGCAACAGTGACTGAACATACCCTTGATGAATAAGTTTTTGGGACAGTAATTGTCAATGTAGAGGTATAGGACCAGGTATGATCCTGATGATGGTGTATCAGTAGTTTCGTTAATTTTGAGTTCAGTTTGGTATATAAGATGAAGGTGAAGAGTTGTTGCATTTATGCTGCATATGCACAAAAGCTTTCGGAATTTTTATGTTGGTGCAAATAAGAAGCCCCAAGATGTTGTTTTTACTTATGTGAACTTGTCAGTGGAACTCCTCCTACATTTTTGGATTGGATTTAATTTTGTAGTGTAATTGCTGTTTATAGTCTGTAGATGTGCAATAAGCTTTCAGAATTTTGATTCCGGTTTCAACTTTGGTAAATTTATTGAAATTGTCAAAGACTCTTATTTTTCTGAAAATTTAGCAAATAATATTATATTTGGAAAATATCTAATTCTGATCATGAATACGTATAATTCTGAAATTTGATTTCAACTTTGGTAAACATCCTGAAAATTTCTAAGACCATTTATTTTTTGGAAATCTACCTAGCAACGTATACGATGTTTTTTTCTATTAGTAAAACCATTTTCACCAATTGATTTCCAACATATCAGAAAGGCTCAAAGATCACATTTTGGGGGATTTCTACCTATCAACCACACTTTTAGAATTGGTTTGAATTGGGACTAACAATTTCACCAAATGAATTTCCAAAATGATTAATTACAATTTTGTAAACTTCCCGAAAGTCTCAACTACCACTTATTTTTTTTGGAATTCTACCAAGTAAGCGTATATCCTTGTATAATCTTTTGTGAAAATAGTGACTATCGATAATTTGAGATAAAACAGGAGAGAAAAATTACACCCAGGGCCCATAACAACTGTTTTCCGTGTCACATTTGGAAGTGCGGTGATGGCCATCATTTCTGATGGTACCATTTCTATTTTTAGTTTATTTCTTGCAACGGGCTTCAACAAAAGCCTCCATATTGTATTCAAGTGGCTAATTTGTTTTACTTTAAAGTATGCATATGATGTTTTTGTGAAATCATATGTAAAAGATACCTATTAAACGGTTTTGGAGAAGATTTAATTCATCCGCAAAATTTGTATACAGAAGGAAATAAATTCAGGAGGAAGTGGTCCTACATGTACCTCTTTTGACGTAGTACAGTCCGCACTTGTATGGAAGGATATTTGGTATTTATAGGGTTCAACGTGTATTTTCAGCTAAAAAAAGGTCTGAATTTCAACTCCTTTTCGGGGTCCTTTGTAAATATCTTTTTGACTACTCTTAGCCATTTGAACCTTGAAACTTCATTTTGATCTATATTACCGGAAAATAATGGGACTCAAATGTCTTTAAATAATTATGCAGAGATTGCTTTTTGCCTGCATATTGAAAGGAGAAGAAAATCGTCTGTGACTTCTGCAGTGCAATCACACGAATGAATGTCATGCATTAAAAATGCATGTATACAATGTAACTGCCTTTTATTCGTTATATTAAGACATCTTTAACATTTTAACTTACATTTAATTGACACTAATATTTATGTGCCATAATTTTAGAACTTCAATGACGGATAGTCAGAATACAAAAAGAGCAAGCGTCATTTCAGATCTTTTGAACTAACATCAGAATACTGATCGTATGAACGACTGTTGGAATAGTTCCAGTATTTCATGAGGACAAGGGGAAGAAAATGATGATGTTGAATTACAATAACATGTGTCGGACTAATGAGTGTCGGACTAATAAGTGTCGGACAAATAATTGTCGGACTAACAAGTTTCGGATAAATGGGTGTTGGACTAATGAAATTACCCCACAAGAAAATAGAATAAACTCATGCAAGTGTAGGGTTCTGTATGCTCTTTATTCTGTCAGTTAATATTATTTGTTCATTTGAGAATTTCTCATATGAATGCACTATCAAAATTCAACATTTGGCTTTCGTGTTTTGTAAAAAAATAAACTATTTTTTTCTGGCCACCTGTATATATATATTGGCAACTTCTCCCGACTTTCTTTGCAAAGTTTTCTAAAAAAAAAACTCGATGAGTGCTCTGTGATAGTTCATATATTGCATTGTCTATTGGTCCTTTTGTCGGGCAAAGAATGATAGTGCTTGTAAGAGTGTCCTGCGTGTTACCGACCCCTCATATATATTTTAGGGTTTAATTGTTTCTTAAAAATAACATTTGAATTTCTTAATTATAAATAGAATTTAAAAGTCCCGTTTATTTCTAAATAAGACTATTTACACATAATATAGAAAATTATGTCCACGAAGTACACATTATTTGAGTATGCAGTAGGCTCTCGTCAAAGTTAACTTGGTAATCAGTCATGAGAACAGTCGTTTATAACTTGAAGTTCACTTTGACCGGTCATAAAGCCATGATCGATCTAAAATGCCATAGAATCCTAACTTCTCTATCCGAGAAGATAAATTAATTGACCAAGAAGTAAATTTGGGTAATGACAAAATTACAGGACAGGGTTGTAATGAGCCGAAGTCAATTTAAGTAAAAGTAAAACAATACAAGAACTGTTAATACTCTAAATTTAATAAGATAAAAGCAGTCAGGGCTCTATGACAAGTAAGAGCAGCAAGGATTCTATGGAAGGTTAGAGAGGTCAGGGCTTTATGACCAGAACATGTCAGAGTATTCACGGCTCTAAGGACAAATACATCAGCACCGTTAGAGCTCTTGAACAGTTCTAAAGTTAACTTAGAGTACTTTTATTACTTTTCTTTGACTTGTCTTAGTAAACTTGAAGCGGTCCCAAATTAACTTGGAGGAGCTTTAATAACTATAGTTCAAGTTAACTGGGCGAGAGGTATGTCTGCACCCTACTGTAATTCCGAGCACTTCCGTTTTATTTTGGCTGTCGGAGATTTATCTTGCAATCTCACTGGTGCTAGATATTAATAATATGTATGATAGATAATATGTTGTTTTAATATTCGTATGCAATTAAATTGATATTTGCATTTATTCTGAAAGCTTCTGAGTAAATAAGTAATTAAACTTAATAAGCATCTCAATTAATAAATACAATACAAAAAAAAACAAAAAAACAAAAAAACAAAAAAACAAACAAAAATCAACATTGAAATCTCATTGTAGGATGTCTGAATTTTCTTAATCTTGCATTTACAGTAGTATTATATATTTTTCTCACACTTCTATTGGTTATTTGTTCTCTGTCAGCATTATCATGTTTTTCGATTAATGGACTTCCAAATGTTTTGGTTTGATCTGCACTCATGAGACATAAGTTGTCGAAATGCGCATTTGCAGAATAATAATTAACTGTAATTTCGGTAATTTGTTATTTATTATAACAAAATGAAATCGTTTTCTTCAATATCTGACTGCAAATTGACACCCGCTATTTCTTTGCGACTTGTCATAATTTCAATGAAGTCAAAATCTTTTCTAATGTGAAAGTCATATACCAAAAATTAGCAACGAAGGAATATGGAGTGAATGCACATGAGACAAAGTCCCCTCAAAAACATAGTAGAACAAAGCAATGGAACAACGCTTTTATTGTTGTTCTTTATCTTGAAGTCACCATGATGTTACCTTCACCAATGAGCATATGTAAAAGAAAGGAAAAGTGGCAAATGTCAAGGAGACAACATCCTATCTCAAGGTTAAAACTACCCAAAACAAAGCATCTAATAGTAAGTTTAAGACGGTCCCTCGCACCGGTTTAAGAGGGATTTTTTGCTTATTGTCGAGCAACACTAAATCCATGATTATCATCATCCATGAATGCGAGGTTTTGAACAAACATATAATTAACTGGCAAAGTGTTCTCACAATCGCTGTCATCCCTGGACCGACAAGACTAACAAAAGACAATCTCAACACTTAAACAACCACATCTAACTCATCGATCAAAAGTATGGACATTTGGCATAATAAATAACTACATACCGAAGTCACTGTGAATTTATTTTCTGCATACGAGTATTTCGACAACTCATGTCTCCCCAGTGCAGGTAAAATCGAAACGTTTGGAAGACCATAAACTCAAACATGTTCAAAAACTGATGGAGAGCAAAATACCCAATATGATCTAAATGTAAAGCCATAATCAGCTAAGGACAGAGATTTGCATGAGGGAGATACTCCTTAGTTTTAAACATAATTTACAAAATTTTGATATTGCAAGGTTCCAAATAGAACCGAATCATGAGACGTGGCACAGTAAACAGGTTGTCAGAATAACCATTGAATGTAACAAAAATTTTAAATGTCAAAATATCTGTAGATTTTAAATATTAGATTTTCCCAATCTATGGTCTAAAATCATTAAAAATGCTATTATTCAATTTTTTATTATAATATTTAGTTGCTTTTGATCTGTTGAAACAACAACAGTATAATACTGAAAGAACAAAGAATTAATCTAAGTCCAGAGACATGGCCAAAAAAAAAAAAAAGAACGCGGAGAACAATAACACAAGACACCCACAAAACACGAAAATAAAATCACAAAGCATTCAAAACCATGACACTTACAGTGTGTTCCCCAACAAAACCGAGATTGACATCCGGAAGAGTAGGTTTTGAAAATTCTGCTCTGTTAAATGCAATAATCACACTGTCAGTGAGGCGTAGATGTCTTGAAAGGTCTGTTTTGTAAATAATTTGTTAATGTCCTTCTAACCCTTAGACAAAACCAATAAAAAATCCATGAATGTGTAACTTCTCTTAAATTCATTTAGTACAAAGGTCAATTTTCGAAATATTTTCTCAGGACATGTCGATAACACAAAAATCACTAACGAAACATAACATATTAAGATTATATCATTGCGTTATTTTATTATATTAGTTTAGGTATCAAACAGACTGAGAATCATGCATGCTTGTCCCATTCAATAAATAAAAAAAAAATAATTAAATCTTACAGTAGAATGTCTGAAATTTCTTAATTTTGTATTATCAGCAGTATTTATTTTTCATACTTATATAATCAAATGAAATCGTTTTTTTTTCAACATCTGACTGCAAATTGACACGCACCATTTCATATTGTCGATGAAGTCAAAATGTTATCTCACGTGAAAGTTATAGACTACAAATATCTGTAAATTTGAATACAAGATTTTCCCAGTTTTCATTATAAAATTGCAATACTTTTTACCTGTTTAAACACTGAAGGAACAAATGATTATCAACTACTAAAATAATGACTAAAGACATTGCCAAACGAGAACACGGAGCAGAATGACACAAGCCACAAAACACAGAAATCAAAGCACAAAGCATTCAAAACCACAGCACTCACAATGTAATCTCACAAAACTGAGGGCGACATCGGGTGCTCCGGAAGGGAAGGTTTCGAAAATCTTGCTCTGTTTACAGCACCTGTCACACTGTCAGTGAGGCATATATGTTTTGAAATGTCATTTTATAACCGTGTGATATAACCAATTAAATATCTATGGAACGTGTAACGTCTGTGACTCTCAATCAGTAACAAGGTTAGCTTTTCGAAAGCTTTAGTAATCAATTTCGTGTTCCAACAGTAACAAGGACATATCAGTAACATAAATATCACTAACGAAGACAAAACTAAGATATAAAGGTATGATAAACAAGACAACATAAAAACTAAAGTACTGACCATGAACACTCCAATAAATATCTAAAAGCGACATCAGGTTGTCCTGCTCTATTGACAACACCCGTCATACTGTCAATGAGTCCAAATAGGATAAAGTAAAATCCAGGAAGGACGGAATCTAGCTGCATATGTCCGCTTTTATTTTAGACACAAACACGTCGTATCTGCCAATCATGTTATGGTAGCGGCCCTGGTATTTCTTAATGGATGATAGTAACATAGGCTGAATAAATCTCTAACCCTGCAGCTTTTTTGACAGCGTTTTGGCCCTTTCATAAAGATCACTGTACAAGCTACAAGCTCAACAGTAACGAATAAACTATCGAATGTACTCTCTCTAAGCTGGAGAAGTAGTTGTATTACTGCTAACAAATGGAAACTTCACAATTGGGGAGTTAAAATCATTGTTCTTTCCGATGTAGTTTAGATTTCAAACGTAAATATACAACAAAAGATCTAAGTACGAATCTGAAGTAATTGTATCAGTATTTTCCTAAATTTTGAATCGTTGGGATAGATCTGAAGTAACTGGAATTTCGGATTATGACGAGAAAAAATATCTTCTCTGTAGTTGAGTCTGGAATTAAAGGACTAGATTAAATGTTTCTGTTCTCTCTTGGTAAGTTTTTGAAACAATTTGGCTTCATACAAGTAAAGGAAAAGGTCAGCTAGATGTTGCGGACAGTTAGTTCCTGCTAGAATCCATATTGTTTGTTGAAAAACATAACCTCCAAATTCGACAAATACATTGTCGATCAAGATTTAACATACTGACTTCGCAGACTCGGAGAACTTCTTGCTGTAATTAGCGCAGTTCTTAACAAAATATATTTTGTGCGTCCCAACTACAATAAAGGTGTATCTGCGATTATCATTTTTACCACAAAACAATGATGTATTAGAAAAGGCATTGCTGTTTGGAAGGATCGTAAAAGAGTAGAAAAGACCAAAAGCTTGAATTCTATGACAATGGGTGAGACTGATTGAGGATAGAATGTAGTTTTCAAAGTTTAATATTTTGACGGCACGGATAAAACCACTCCTGCCTCAAAGATCACTTGGGAATGAAGGTCTCTTTGTTTTATTACATGAATATAATAAAAAAAAAGCAGTTTCTACTTCCTTCGTCGTATTTTACAGCATCTCTCCATTCTCAATGGTTAAATTTTTTGAATATTTATAATTCAATCACTTTATCGACTGGAGAAATATAGTTTCCTGATATATGCAGTCGTAGAAAATATTTTATGAAAGGATATGGAGTAAATGAACATGAGACTACAACAAACTCTATTTACCAGTCCCGCACACATCGTTCAATCTGAAAATTTCTACAGGTTTACGACTTGAATTCAAAGGTCACTAAAATGTTTTATTCAAATTTGAGTGGGGTGCAACCTTTTATATTTATGCACATCACTCTGCTCATATCGACAGTAATCTTATAAAAAGGATATATGTGTGAACATTTAAATCTATCTTTTATATTTAGCTCACCTGGCCAGAGGCCATCTGAGCTTTGGCCATCACCTGGCGTCCGTCGTCCTTCCGTTAACTCAAACTTCAAAGATCTTCTCTTTAACTACTCGGCCAGTACCAACAAACTTGACCTGAATCATCACTAGAGTATGCACTTTTTAGTTTGTGATTTTCATGCCAGTGGACTAAACAGCATTGCCGCTGTACTTAAAAATAGAACATAGGGGAACTTGCTGGTTTTTTTGGCAAAATATTCAAAAACCGTAACAGATATAAAAAATATGACATAGATAAAAATGATCAGCATGGTGATATCTAATCAATCTGCAATTTTGGAGAAAATCCGATAACCCGTCTTGGAGTTATTGCCCCTTTTCCATAAAATTTTCGTTTTTTATTTACTTTTTATCTTATATATTGAAAATGATTGAAGATAGAGGTAAAGTTTGAATTACAAAAATGGTCAGCATAGTAAGATCTAGATGTTCTGCAATTGTGAAGAAAATCTGAGTACCAATGTAGGAGTTATTTCCCTTTTGTCATTGAATTTTTTGCTTTTATACTTTTATTTCAAAAACAGTTTGATATAAAGATTAAATCTGAATCGCGAAAGTTTTTAGCTTATCAAGGAATAAAATTTTTACATATGTCCAACAGGCTCGCATCTCATCCAGAATTGCCACCAGCGGGGAACATAGTTGAACAAAACACGTTATGGGAAATACATTCAAAGATTTTCTCCTCTGAAAGTACCAAGCCAAATGCAAAAAATTTTGTCATAATTGTCCTTGGGTGGTCCAATTTAAAATATGTAATTGTTGTACCTAATCTTAGATAGACGCCAGCGCTGGACAAAGTTTAACAAAGAGACCCATAGAAAATGCATCGAAAGATCTCCTCTGAAACTACTGAGCCAATCGCAACAAAATTTGGTCGAAATAGTCCTTTGGTGCCTTCTTCAAAGTTTGCAGCCAGCAGGATCATAGTTTAGCAATGTGGCCCTATAGGAAAAGCATTCAAATATCTTCTCTTCTGGAACAACTTTAATAATGTTAACTAATTTGATCAAAATATTTCTTGGGTGGTCTCCTTTGTGTTGTTTATGTTCCATCTCATGCAAGACGTCCACATATAGAAAAAAGAAGGGAAACGGGGATGTGTCAAAGAGACATCGACCCAAAGGGGAGTAATAACAACTGAAAGCCACCATAAGATCTTCAATGAACGGTGAGAAAACCCCACACCCAACGGCAGGTCGGAGTCGGCCCCTGAACAAAGAGCAATTAAGTCCAGCGAAATAAACAAATTCCTAGACTCCTATAGACATAAAGTAAACTAACTAGAAAAAGGACAAGACACACAAAGGCTTAATAAATTCCTGACTTAGGACAGGCGCAAACCTGCTGCGGCGGGGTTAAACTAGTTTTATTGGATCCAAACCTTCCCCCTACAGCCAATGTGATAAATCAAAAAACAATCGTAACGACAGGAAAATTCAGTTGGCAACAGGACTGAGTCAATTGTGAAAAATGAAACTGAAAGAACTAAATATACGGACAAAAACATGAAATCACAAGAGACTATTAACAGTTAACTGACATGCCAGGTCCAGACCCATCACCAACTGACAAAGAAAGTTATGTACCCTCAGTATACAGCTTCCATCAAGATCCCTTCATGTGAGGAGTTTAGAATAATGATTTCATGTATATACCGGAATACATAACCCGTTTCCATGCAATACAGATTTTAGAAATTTAGAACGTGTTTAGTTAAATTGCAAAGACCCTACCAAAAAGTCAATGTTAATACCAAAGAAGGCCATACGTAATGACTTGACGACAATACCGTAATTATAACCCTTATGAATTAGACGATTTAAAGGTTTTATAAGTTTGTTAGGCGAGTTTAAGTATTTTTTACTCTTATGTAAAACATTACCGTAAAATAAGGGATGTGAAATACCAGCCTTGATTAGATGTTTACAGGTTGCATTGTATTTATGAACTAAGTCTTTATATCGATGATAAAATTTAGTAAAGATTTTAACTAGTTTCCTGATGTAATAGTTTTTCAGTTATGAAAAGATTCCGTTCATTAAAATCGCAAACGTTATTACATATTCGAGCAAATCGAACAAGTTGAGATATGTAAACACCATATGATGGCGCTAATGGAACATCGCCATTCAGAAATGGATAATTAACTATGGGAAAAGAAAAATCATCCCTTTTATCATAAATTTAAGTATCTAATTTACCATTCGTTATATCCAAATTGATGTCTAAGAACGGACAATGATGATTATCAGAATTGGCTTTATTCAAAGTAAGTTCTTTAGGGTAGATGTTCTTTTAATACGTATTGAAGTCGTCATTATTTAAAGTCAAAATATCATTCAAATATCGGAAAGTGTTGCTAAACTTTTCAATTAAATGCTGTTTAGATGGGTCTTTGCTGATGTTGGTCATAAACTGAGATTCGTAGCAGTACAAAAAGAGGTCCGCTATAAGTGGTGCACAATTGGTACCCATAGGAATTCCTATGACCTGGCGATAAATACAGTTACCGAAACGAATGAATTTATTGTCAAGTAAAAATTCAAGTGCTGAAATCATATCAAAACAAGTCCAATTAGTTGAATTCTTTTGTTTTGTATTACTAAAATGTGTTTTAAAGGAATTAGAACATATATATTCACAATCGGATTTTTTGAATGCCCATTGAATAAGACGTATGAATATTTCCTTTATAAGATTATGTGGTAAGGTAGTATAGAGGGTAGAGAAATCATAACTTTCAAGGGATTCAAAAGGGGCGTTATAAACATTCAATTTATCGAGAACTTCCAATGAATTTTTTACACTCCAAAAATGATTGACACCACTGTTTTCATATACTTTGTTAGGGAAATTTATAACAAGGTCTTTAATAGCAGTCAAAGTATAAGTGAGTATAATAGAAACTTTAGTTGTAGAACAGTGACTAGATGACAAAATGAATCTAGATTTATATGGCGTTTTGTGGAGTTTAGGAGTTTAGGAACCCAGTACATAGTTGGAATTGTTTTACTATCAGGTTTAGCCTGTAAAGATGTGGCTGTCAGAAAATGTATGTTTGTAATTTCACTTTCCGTTAATTGGGTTAATTGAAAAGTATGTGAACTGGAAATTTCTTTTTGGAGTACTTCTATATAATGTTTACGACAGACCATGATGATGTTATTAGCAGCCTTATCAGCTGGGACAAAAACAAATTCCTTTTATATGTTTGGATATCTTCTCAAGAACTGTTACATCTGGTGAACTGATCTAAAGTAGTTATAATGTCTTTTGGTAACAATGAATAAACCAGTCACCAGTCGAGCGATACAGGCTCATGTGAGCCTCTAGTTATGAATTGTACCAATTCTAAAAATACTATACATTTATTTCCCATGCATGTGGGAGATATGTAGATTTGTTTACCCGAGGGAATCATATTTCCCGAAGGCATCGCCTGAGGGAAATATTATTCCCCGAGGGTAAACAAATCTCCACCATGCATCGGAAATAAATATTTTATTCCACCACTAGTTGAATATGTACAAATCAATAGCGGTTGTATCCAGAAGGGATTCTGCCTGCATCTTTTCTGATATTTTTTCATTATCCTGAAGAATTCAGGTTAAAGTTAACAAAACTGAAACTCGTCTTGAAATTTTTTTTCTCTGAAACTCCACCTGAATGCCCGTCATGATTGGAGGGCCGCTGCATTCATTGATGGAAATATAATGGAGTAATAAGGACACAAGAAATAAAAGTACACTACAGTTAGAAAGGGATTATCGTTGCCGAAATGAATAAGTTTTATTGATTTTTGAAATTGACATGACAAACTAATTGAAATGTTCTGTTGAGACCTTATTATCCAGCAAATATTCCTTGCTAGTCGACAGTGAGCAGTTCTTTAACTCGGAATATCTCTTCACTTAGCTTAGGGAATTCACTCACTAATATTTATATGATAACTCTTGTAAAATCTAGAGAATTTCTAATGAGGCGAATATGATATTTGGACACGACGTTCAGCGGAAGACACGATGGTTTGTTCACAGTCACGTGTGACAGTCTTGGCCAATGAAAATTCGTTATTTGTTAAGTTTTGATTATATAGTGGAATAAAAATACAAATGCCCCACTCCACCCACTTACTAATGTCATTGAACATTAAATGTTTACCATTCATTTCATTTAAAAAACATTCAGCTTCTAGATAAAAATCGACCATTGGTTTTAAACACAATCGAGGGCAATTGTACTTGTTCCGGTAAATGCGTTTGAATTTTAAAAATGTCCGGCTCGTTCTAAACATAGAACATAAACGAAATTTGGCACACTTTAAACAGAACCTTTTTAAGGGAGTCATGAAAAGTATTGCATTTTGTAAGTTAGAGTTGTGTATAACGCATTTTGTTAAAGTCAAATCAGTTATTAGAAAGTTCAATAGTGACATCTTGATAAGCTTCATACCTATTAAAGTCAAAATTTATTTATTAATAGTGTTCTGTGGAAAAAATGGCAATAACTTTTTTTTATTGTTCCGTACCTGCTAAGTTCAGTATTGACTTTTAGAGCTTGTTCCGTACCTGGTAAGTTCAGTATTGACTTTTTGGAGCTTGTTCCGTATTTCGTAAGTTCAGTATTGACTTTTGGAGCTTGTTCCGTAACTGGTTAGTTCAGTAATGACTTTTTAATTTTGTTCCGTTACGGGAAAAATCGGTATTAATTTCGGATATTGTTACGTTACTGTTAGATGACCTGTCACACTAAAATGTATGCCTATCCATATCCAGGTTTTTACAGGCTATGTATAGATATTTGTAAGTCTTAAAATAGAGTGAAGGAGTAATGCAATTTCTGAAAACTTTACATATTAAAATTTATTCCTTTAAGGTACATGCTTTTAAAATATAACATGAAAAGTGGGTGTTCATTTGCAAAGTATTTTACACGTTAAGATATGGAAAAAGACAGAGGAGTCCGCATATCTGACCAAATGTCAGAAATCAACGATGGCAACTACCTTAAATGTGGACGCTGTAGAAATTTCGTAAATCATTCAAATAATTAAATACCGAACTTACTGTTAAGTTTGTTTATGCATTTGTCCAATTCGACAAATTATGTCCCTTCAGTGAGGATAATATCTAAACATTTGAAAGACCATATACTAAAAATGTAAAAAATCTAACAGAAAATGGGTAACCAATATGATCTAACGGAAACCCAAAAACAGCTAAGGACAGAGCTTTGCATCAGGGTGATACTCTTAGTTTTCAACAAAATTCACAAAAATGAAGATATCGCCTAGTTTCCAAATAAAATCGGCTTTAGGATCAGCACCAAAGTACTGAATCAAGGGCGTTGGATACCTTCGGGATCTAACAGTCCACCAGCAGAGGTATCGACCCTATGGTAATAAATAATTAAATACCGAATTTACTGTTAATTTTGTTTCTGTATATGTATATTACCATCAAATCACGGAAATTGCATCAAACTTGTTGAACTCCTCCGATTTTGGGAAAATACACATATGCATTTGTAAAATTAAAGGTGTGTTGAAAGTAAGATTTCTACAGATTTTTTTTTTTCAAATATGTTAATAGCGAAAGTTTACTAATAAAATCCAAAAACTTTCATGAGGTAATGCTTTCTCAGTGATGTTCTCTGGTGTGGAGCTAAGATTTCAAAGTACTTAACTTTTTCAAACCTTAATTTTTGCACTGTTCTTGCACTGTGAAATCAATATGAAAAAAAAACAATTCGTAGGTTACTTTGCAAATTATTGTGCTACAGATGTTTAAAAATGATCAATTTTAACAATTTTGCTCATTTTTATGCATTTTTTATGCATCATTATCAAGGAAAAAATCTAGCTTAGAGTATAAAACCTTTCCTCATACTTTCTGAAAAGCTATAGAAGATATAAACAAATTCAACCTAAAGATCATTTTGTCCTATTTCTATGCCTTACAAGGGCAATTTCAGCATTACCATATTTCCCTAAAAATTTAGATTTTCCAAATTCTTTAACAACTAATGGTTTAAACTTTATTTGTTTTGTGATTTTTTGTTGCAAAAGTATGTAACACTATATTTAGAAAAAAAATAAAAAAATCTAAAGTGCATTTTTTTTCATAGAATAGCTTTTTCAACCCAGCCCATATATAGTAAAAATTAGACATGAATTGGCAAGCCGATTAGGGCATAAATCTTCATATTGTGATCACTATGAAACTGCTTGTCATATATAAATAACAAAATATCGAAGTCACTGTTAATCTAGTTTCTGCATATGTGCATTTACACAACTTATATCTAATCAGTGCAGATCAAATCAAAACATTTGGAAATATGATATATAATTATAGTTTTCACAAAGAATTGTATATCGATGGATATCAACTAGAGTTATGTAATTTCAAAACATAATATACGAGCCTTTGGCGAGTTTATTATAATTGAAATTACATAACGAGAGTTGATATCCATCGATGTACAATTCTTTCGAGTTGTTAAAACTATTTCTCTTATGATTTTCATAAATAAATGAACTGCTGTTAACAACACCGTTGCTAAGTGACGTTAATCGCGGCCAACGAGATTTCACAGTTGTCCAACGGAAACGTCGACAAAGTAATAGCACATCACGCATGATGTGATATTATTTGTGCTCGACCAATGAAATTCCTGTAAAAACGTTCAACAAGTTCATATCTAACTCCAGCTTCAAAGTCTCGTTGTTTACCACAAATAACTATTCGTGCAAGGAATAGATAATAAGCGTACATCATAAGATTTCAGTGAGACCGAAACTTGACCAGAATACACCCTTAAGATAATTGTGTGTGCATTGGTAATTTCTGTATATTTGAAAATTACAAACAAATTGCAGAAATTGAAAATGCAGATAATTATCTTTATATTGGCATAAAGTTTGTCAAATTTCGTTAAGAAATACCCTGTGAGATATCCTGAAAAGATATCGGGGATGAAAATTTTGGAGCTGAGCATTGTCAAAACATTAGACTTTTGTATAAAGACTAACTATACAAAGTTAGGTGATTTCTTTTCTGCACAAAGTTGCTAGTTCATGGCTGTATATGCCTTTTGCAATAAATTTCGCTTTTCATCAATATCCTTTCAAAGCCATTTTTGCAATAATAATTATATTGATTTAAATAGAAAAAAAAGGGAAACGGGGAATGTATCAAAGAAACAACGACCCCAAAGGGAGTAATAACAACTCAAAGCTTCCATAAGATCTTCAATGAACGGTGAGGAAACCCCACACCCAATGGCAGGTCGGAATAGGCCCCTAAATAAAAAGTAATCAAGTTCAGCGAAATAAACACAAACTAGACTCCCATTGACATAATAAAGTAAACTAAGTAGAAATGTATATTACTTTTGAAACATAATCACCGTATGGAACAACAGCAATAAAATACCGAAGTAACAAAAGAATGGTATTTACATAATCAATGCTTGGCTATGGAGTAAGGGACATGAGACAAAGTCTCTACAAATACATGGTATAACAAATAATATAACAACGCTTTCATTGTTGTTCTTGAATTTGAAGTCACCACGAGGCCTTCAACAATGAGCTTTACTCATACCTCATAGTAAGTTCAAGACGGCCCTTAGCATCGGTTTGAGTGGAATTCATTGCTAGATGCGAGCAACGCTACGTCCATCTTTTTTCATATCATTTTAGGGATCGTCAACAAACATAAAATTAACTGGCAAAGTGTTCTTATAATCGCTGTACATAATCCGTTGCTCGACAAAAACACCTACAGAAGACAATCACAACATATATCACAACCACAGGACACTCATCGAGTCAATAGTAAGAAAACTCGGTATAATAAAATCCTGAGATGTGGGCACTATAAACAGTTGAACAGAATAACATTTAAATTTACATAAAATAAAAAAATGCCAAAGTTTGAAAGTATGATAGTGTATTCATATGAGAAATTCTCTCAAGAACAAGAACGCCATGACTGAAATGTATAGAGAGCATACTTCTCTTGGACGGGACATCTTTTTACGGACTCCACTCTGCCTGAGAGACGGATTCCGGTCTTAAATAATCATGGAAGGGATATGGAGTAAATGCACATGGGAGATAGTCTCTACAACTGCATGGTAAAAACAAGCAATGGAACAATGCGTGCCCGAAACGAGAACACAGAAAACAATTACGTTAAACGTGCAGCTACAAAACACAGAAATAAAAACACAACATCCAAAACGAAGGCACTCACAGTGTGAACTTTAATGAAACATAGAGTGAAATCAGGTGCTCCGGAAGGGTAAGCAAATGACATTTAGATGGAATAAAAACTTTCTGTCATTTCATTAATACTTTTCATTCGAGTTAATATTTTTTCTTTAATTCCAGAGAACATGGGAAACAAAAATGCTTTAAGATTTACTTTAGGTATTGTAAAGCTGATTTTGGAAGTAGCAGATCTTGTTTTAGACTGGGACTTTTTCATGGAAGTAAGGCGTCTTCAGACAAAATGTTCCCACTGAAAACAGAATTAAAGTATGTAATACTAGGATTTGCAATATTTGGAACTTAGGATTTGCAATATTTGGAACTATTACTTTCTTATTCAATTGTCAAAGTATATATTATGAAACCCGAAAGGAAAACAAACATTCAATTTTTTCGACCGTGACATCATGTGTATCTACTTGGCTGGAAGACATTCCACAAATTATCTTGCCTTTAATCATAGCCCTAACGACAACGGAACTGATATCTAATGTGCAATATGTATAGGTGGATATGCCATCGGTGAGGCTGTATTCCATATCATGTTTTGAGTGTACCAATTTAAGGTCCAAACCAATACAAAGAACGACAATGTGAAAAGTTGTCTGCAATGCGTTACGATATTTGACTTCGTTGGAACAGTTGTTATTGCAGTGTTCTTAAGTTTCCTTCTTGTCGAACTAAAGTACAATTTCTACGATTTAAGTTAGTAAAGCAAAGTGTGCTGTTAAGACATACTAATGGGTTTTCCAATCATAATTTTAACAAGATTTGCAATTGCAAGCAATAGCTGATGTCACCCTAGACAACAAATTTGATGATTCCATCACATTTTCAGCTTTTCGTTGAAATCGGACAAGGTTGAAATCTTGACGTATTTTGGCGGCCATCTTGGAAATGGTGGCCATTTTGAAAATTTTAAACACACAGTATATAACTTCAGTCGGTGTTCTAATTGTGTGCAAAGTTTGAAATCAATTGGTCCAACCATTTAAAAATAATCGCTCGGGTAAAAATTATTGGAAGAAGAAAAAAATAATAATAAGAAGAAGAATAGAGAAGAAGAAACGTAGAATAACAACATGTCACCCAGACAAAGTCTTGGATGACATAATTACAATGTGAAAATTATGAAATTTGGAGAAAACTTACCTACAACTCTTTAACTATATGATTTGGAAACAGAAGGTGCACTTTTTACCGCCATTTGGAAGCAATTGGAAAGTTTATAAAATGATTTTTTGTTACTGGTCAATAAAACAAGCATGACATATTTTTGAACATCCTTTAATTCCTTTTATTTGCATTCTGAACAACATGTAGAATAATGCCGAACCCTTTTTAATATCCTTCAAGCGATGAAATACCTTAAATGTTCCCTATCGAGAAGTAGAGGTTTAGTATTTTTAATGTTCTGGATGTTTTTTCTCAAAAGACAGAAAATAGTTTGCTTGCAAGAGAATTGCGATAACAGTAAATTATGTGGATATATGGAATAGGAACCTTGACATGAAAATTAAAAATATCCCTTATCAGGCTTCGTTGCATATTTACTGGAAATCGATATCTTCGGATAATCAAATTATGTACTGTTGTTCTGGGTCAAATTTCAAATTATGATCCAAACTGGCAAGCACTTTAGATTAGATGCAGAGCTGTCGAACTCCTTTTTTGAAGGGGACGATCTTAAAATAATTGTGTCCAAATATTCTTATAATGGCGAGCGACTCTGGCTTTCGAAAGCTTTTTGCTTAAGTTGAGTTGGCCTCCTCAGTTGATTATTGCAGGGAACTCTTCTCGTATCGTAATATTGTGCGTAATTCATCTGATCGCTATATATATACATGTCTTCTATTAATTTTGGGACATCGACACGTCATATCTTTCAATGCTGTTATGGTGATGGACATAGAATTTCTTGAGGGATGAAAGTAACAAAGGCTGAACAAATACCTAACTCAACAGCTTTTTTTGCATACTACATGCTCGCCATTTACAAATCATCTGTGAAACGTACAACTCCATAACTGCTGGAGAGGTATATTGCTGCTGAGAAAAGGAAAGTTCACAATTGAGAAATTAAAATCATCAAGTGCAATTAGGTGTATCAAATCAATACAAGTATCAATAAAGCAGTAATAACGCAATTTAGAAGCAAAATGCTATAATTTATTGCCTTGGCACTTCAAAATTTGCATTATTAATCAAAACTTCAATTATGCTAAATTGCCCTCATGTAAATGTTGATCAGTGTTCCAAAATGTCAACGTCAAATCGAGTTTAATATGCAGAATCCAAATTAACAGCAACTTCGGTATTATGCTATTTATTACCACTGGAGTGATACCTCTGCTGGTGGACTGTTAGTCACCGAGGGTATTCACCAACCCAGTAGCCAGTACTTCGGTGCTGGCCCGAAAACAGATTTTATCTAAAGAACAATATATCTAAATTGAAAAAAAAATTACAAAATAGCAGTATCTCCCGCATGCATAGATCTGTCCTTGGCTGATTTTGGCTTTCCTATTTACATCTTAATGGTACTTTGTTCTCTATCAGTCTTTACACATATTTCGGTATATGGATTTCCAATATCTTGCTTTTATCTGCACTGAAGAGATATTAGTTGTCGAAGTATGCATATTCAGAATCCAAATTAACAACAACTTCGGTATTATTTTAACTAGAACCAGTTCTAAAAGGTTTAATGCCATTTTTTATGCCTAAAAGAGATGAAATTTGCAATAATTGAATCTACGAAGTAAACCGGAGGATATTTTAAAAATATAGATTGTCGTAATTAACATCCAGAAAGATGAATTTGAAGATGCTTAATATCTATCCACAGTTGTTTCTAAATCTAATGCATTTTCACTTTATCTGATATGAAATTTAAAAAAAAATCAACATTTTGTTTAACTGCTCTTAGTCTTGAAAAATATTATTTAGTTCTATATTAGAAGTAACTAAATTATTTCTCTCTTTATCTCTATGTTGATATTGTCATTTTATTTCTTAGAAATGTCTGTGAGAGTCTGTCCTTCTGAAAACCGCTAAGAATTTTTTTAATCGATTTATTACATACTTCTGTTTTGCATATGTAATATAGCCGGAAGTAAACAGTCCATTTCATATACCCAGTATGATATGGCCATATCAGACCGCCTCGTTTTGAAATATGTATATCAGCCCGGTATTATGGCTATTTCAGCCCGGGTGTGATGATAACTCCTAAATGGAAGTATATAATAAACCAATTAAGACATAGCCTTTTCCATATAAGCACGGCTATCATCCTTCGACCCTCGGGCTGATATGGGGGTCTCGGGATGATAACCGTGCTGATATGGAAAAGGCCATGTATTAATCTGTATCTATTGTAGTGTTTAATGTGTTACGTTTCAATGTTTGCAATATATATCAAGTGTACCAAAAAAGGTTTTAAAAACAAAACACGCGTTAAGTTAAATAAGAAGTAACACATATCAGAGATGAAAATTCTGAAATGGGAAATCATTATGATCTTCGGTTGAATTGTAATAATTGTGCAGTTAAAAAAATAAAAAAAACAAAACAAAACAAAACAAACAAAGAAAAAATATTATGTCATTTAAAACTGCCAAATGGTGTCAGTTTTTGAACAGACATATAACGTATCGTAATCGATGCATTTGTACCTGTCGTACCTGTATTTATTTATATCAATGAAAAAAGTCAGCGTTACATCTTAAATATCTAATTACATCATGTAAATGCAGGAATGCTATCAGTTCTGGCTTGTTGATTTTGATAGAACTAAAAACTTATTTGATTTTGGATGACAAAAGGCTTATATCCTACTTATGCCCTTTAATAAAGACAAAACAGTTTAAAAAATACTTCTGCTTCAGTATCAGAGTCAGTTAAAATGTAATTGTGCATGGAAATGCCTTTTTGTTGTTATTAACCTGTCCAGTGAATGCGATAGGTATCCGCTTGAAGGGGTAGGGGCTTTCGGAATGTCGGGATTAGATGTTTCAGCATTCTTATGATATCAGCCCGGGATTTCGGGAAATAAATTTACCGGGAATAGGGATTTCATCCTTCCTTAGGTTCTTTTGTAGTTCGGGATTTCTGGATTTAGAAAAAATAGTTGGGATTCGGGGATGCGACCCCCTCTGGCTCCCCCTCAAAGTTACTTGATCCGTAAAATACGGCCCCACCAATAACATTCACTTTTTGCACTGCACTTCGAGTTACAACTTTCTATTCTTTTCCCATCCTGTGTCTAACTGTCAAAACTTTCTTTTTAGTATTTGTATGCTCATGAATTTCTTTGTAAGCGCTTTAAAAAAAAATCGTATTGAATAATAGAAACGCAACAAGCCTTAGTCATGAATCCAAACAGAAAGTAATGACACGATATGTGGTAAATAAACTTGATATTAAAATATATTTCAAGGATGATTCTTAGCAGTTTTTCTTGTTTATTTTCTTGACCTCTCTTTGGGATCTCAACAAAAAACATTGAATACTTTAAAGCTTATTAGATTACTCTGCTTGATATGGAATCATCAACCGTTGTTAAACATGTAATAGAAAGGGAGCAGTATTTCAAAAAAATACTTGATGACCATAACAAATCGAAATCGCAGAATACACTTATACAAATAAAGGGATATGGAGTAAATGTACATGGGACAAAATTTTTATAAATACGTGGTAAGATTAAGCAAATGGAACAACGCTTTTTTGTTGTTCTTTATCTTGAAGTCACCATGAGGCCTTCAACAAAGAGCAAACGCTCTTAACTCTCAGTAAGCTCAAGACGGCCCCTAGCACTGGTTTAAACGGAATTCACTTGCTAAATGTTGAACAATGCCGCATATATATCCCTGTTACATAATCTATGTATGGATGTATTAGCCACAACATTATGTCAAGAGTAGCTTGTTGTTTGAGTTTACTTGTTGTTTCTTTAATGTATCTTATAGCGTCTTCTATATCTTGAAATCTCACAAAGACTTCAAGATGAACAATAACAAGGAAAGTTTTGTTCCGTTTGCTTAGTATCTTACCATGTATTTTGACTCATCTATATTAACCCCATCATCTTACCATTTATACCTGCCTACTTTGTCCAAGGGGAATTCGAACACCTACAGGACTCAAATCACAACCTAAATGGTGGTGACGATCATGGATCATGTCATTTCTAGTGTAACTACGTAATAACCTCAATGCTGATACTTTTAAAATACCCCCCTTTTTTCTTCTTTTATATCGGTTCAAATTAAATTCGCTCTATTACTAGTAAGCAAACGATTGTGATCAATATCAGTAAATTTTCTTTATTTGATTATAGAATTATCATTTTTTGTTACTTATAAGTAGAACACTTCGACATTTTTCCGAAAATCATCATTAATCTTTGACATTTACACTACTGAGACAATGTTTGAAATATTTTTAGTGCGTTTCAACAATTGCATATATATAGTCTTGCCAAATGTTACGCGAATGTTTTACAAAAAATTAAATTAACTGATTTTTACGCATATTTTTTACAGTCGTAATTATTTTTTTTAAACAGATGACGTCAGTGTTTTGCGGGAAATGGCTTGGATTTCTTTTCAAATCTTATCAGTATTTAAACCCATTAAATGTAATATTTATGGTGTAGACAAATCGATCGAAAAAGTGTTAACTTCAATAAAATAATTCGTGCAAATTTCAGGCCATACAAAATCTTTTTTTCCGAAATGTCTTTAATACACTATTCGAATAGATATGAATTGATTTTCTTTAGTTCAGTGGAAACAGTTGTAGATCTTAAACAGAAGAGATAACAGAATTTAATAAATCTCGTGTGATTTAAAAAAAAATTAACCTATATTTATACTTATAGTATAACGGAATATCCCTGTATTTATATATAGTAATGAAAATTTCAAGTTCTACTATATATACAACCACCTATCTACTTTCACTCTCATAAAGAGAACTATCAAATTTTAAATCTCAGGTAAGTAAATTTGATTTTCACAGAATTTTAACTAATTCCAATTGAATTCAAACTACGATAGAATATCATCTTGTACTTAAATATTTTTGAACACCTGTAGCAAGATGGTTGGCCGAGTATGAAGCTGTATTCTTTTTTATCATTTGATTGTGCATCATTTATACCTGTCATATCTCAAATCATTGTATAGGATATGTTTTATGTTAAATTGCTTAATATGTTGAAAATCGTGAATAATAAAGTATAGGAAATGCATGAAAATTTTGGGTTATGTTCCAATAATTGTAACAATATTGATCAATAAAAGTTGTTTGGTCTCCGTTGTGTTACATATTAAAAACTGGTGTTCGTGACCACAGTACCTCAACTTAGAGTTTAAATTGTCATTTTTTAATTTCAGCTGAAAACGATTTTAACATACATTTGTACCAGGGACATTTTTCAAAGTCTATTTACAAATTATCGGTAAATGGAGTAGGAAATATTGTTCCAACTTTTTCATGGCAATCAAGAGAAATTCAAAAATCAGACAAAACAAATAGATAAATATAGGCTACTTAAAAATTTGAATGAAGAAAAGATTCTATTAGTCGCTCTACAAGCGAGTCAACAGGGAGTAACTAGATGCTCTGGGATGAGCTAGGTGATAAAAATTTGGCAGAATCAAAGTTCAATTTGCGTATGTTTTAGTAATTGTGGAGATTCAAGTACCGTTTTGGAATTACTTAATATAATTGAACAAAAACCACTTGAAAATATTCCGTTATATGACTAACTGTTATAACTTGCGTGAGATCCATTTATTAAGGAAAATTAATATCAGCATATTATGCAAAATCAATTGGTTAATATTTTTATAAAAAGGCTGAAAGAAGAAATTATTAAATTTAAATTAATGAGAGAAAATAAGCACACTTTGGCAAATGAATTAACTTTGGCTATGCAAGAAGATTAAATTAGAACGCGTTTTGAAATAAGACAAGGCAAACATTTTAGAACCAATGAAAGTAATCAAAATTAGGAAGAACCAATGCAAATTGATTATGTTAGGCCATAAAGTATTAAATGTAACTCCTGCAAAAGATTTGGACCTAAAATTTAATACTGTAGGGATTATTAGAAACACGCATTTAACTTAGTACAAGATATTAGGACAGAACAAAGGAAAATCACCGGAAATTATCATTTTGGGGAAAATTTAGTACAGATAGTAAAATAGGGTTTGATAGGTCTCATATTGCATGTTGGCAATGTGGGAGGAATGGACACTTCAAAGGATATGTCGATCATATAAACAATTTGTCCCAATTAAGCAAAACCGTTCGGAAAACTAATGAGGTATTTTTTTATGACGTCAGTAAAATGACCTGTAGGCCTGTGAAATAAAAGAGAAACAGGAAGCATCTACAATGGCTGAAAATTATAATTACATCCCTGTCAATTCTTCTTTTCACTTCACTAACAGAACTTAGGTGAATGATTGTTGAACCAATCTTACAGTTTTACAACTCAGTTGTTGTTATCCATGTTATCGAACTGTGAAGTTTGTTCAACAATTTAAAAGATTGATACCCACCTCTGGATATCTTCTAAAGCTTTATTGCAAACATTTTAAAGAAAACTACCTTCGTATTGCATTTAATTTTTTCTTGGTATGGGGAAATTCTTAATTTTCTTAATTTTACTTTTAGAAATATTCTGCATCAGATTTAACATTACCAAGTCCGGCTGTCCCGAGTTAATATCGTTGTTTGTCTTTTTTGTGTTTTTCATGTGTAGTTCCCTGGCAGATTATGGCATGTATTTATAATTTTCAGCCATTATAAATGTTTCCTGTTGTGTTTCCTGTTGTCCCTTCTCTTTTTTCATGGAAATAAAAAGACGACACTCAGAATAAAGGCACTTATGGTACAAACCAATTTCAAAACCGGAAGTGACATCAGGTGCTCCGGAAGGGTGAATATGTCCTGCTGTGCTAGTGGTAACCGTCACACTATCAGTGTATCAATTTAGGGTTTTGTCAAATTTGTGAAGACTTGAAATTTAGCTGATAATGTCCGTTTTCATCTGAGACAAAGGCACGTCATACCTTTCAATGTTGTCATGGTGAGGGTAATAGAATTTCTGGAGGGTTTAAAGTCACAAATGCTCAGCAAATGCCTGACTTATCAGCTTTCTAATAGTGTTTTTGCTCTATTAAAAAAATCAGTGTATAAATAACATGCTCGACAGTAACGAATCAACTGTGAAATATACACTCCATATGCTGGAGAGGTAGGTATATCATGTATATTGCTGCTTAGAAATGGAAAGCTTACCATTGGGTTGAAATCATCATGTTGTCAAATAGCTTTGACTTCATCTCCGTCAATGTATATCAAAAGATCTAAGTACGAAGCTGGAGTATGTGTATCAGTAGTCTCCATAATTACAAGCTCTTTAGGATAGATCTGGTGTAAACATTCTTTGAATTTTGGATTATAAATAGAAGGTACTTCGTCTGTGCAGCAGAAGCTGAAATTAAAGTTCTGGGCTTTACGTTTTTGTTTTTTTCTGTGTTTGCCCTTGTAAAAACTTGGCTCCATATTAGAAAAGAAAGGGGTCAACTAAGATTGGCGTGCAGTTAATTCCCATGGGAAACCTGATTGTCGGTAGAAGAACGTGGCCTCCATATTCGCGTTCGTACTCACATTCGCCACAAAAATAGTGTCGATAGAAAATTCTAACATCTTGATTACAAAAATGTACATCAGTCGCAATGTAATTCTTGTTGTGTGGTTCTTATAAATATGTTTTGTCTTTCCCTACTACTAAATAAGTGTATCTGCCTTCTCCATTTTAGTGCGGACGCATTGATGCATCAATTCATAAATAACTGCTTTCAATTTATTGTGTGGCGTAGTAGTATACAGAGTAGAAAAATCAAAAGTTTGTATGCTATGGAAATGGGTTAGACTGTTTAAGGAGATCTTAAGAATTTTTTACAATCCATATCTGACTGACGCCGCTCATGGAGTTAACTTTATCACAGTAACTTTTCAGGCGATCTTTGACTGTGGTCAATAAAGTAGTAAGGAGGTTAGAAAGACGCTTAGTGGTGCATCCCGTAATCAGGTAATGATAAAACTATTAAAGCCATGGCTAAACATGACAAAGCACCTAAAGCCACTGCGAAAGGTACACAGAACTGGTGGAAACGCTGTTCACACAATGAAAGCTTACCGAAATTTCTATTCGTATTTAACGAAGAAAAGGGTAATTAAATCAATTTACATCAAAATCGGGGAACTATTTAGTTGAATGCTTATTTGTGAAAAAAGACGGAGATATCAGGTTAGTCAAATTTAGACTAGAACCTATTTTGAAGCTTGCAATATAACAATCAGATTAACTATAATTAATGTACTTTATTATTTTCTATTTTGTTTGCATACTAGTATTTTATATAATTTCAGAGATACTACATTGGATTCTATACAAAAGAGCAATGAGGTGTGTTTCATGTGTGATAAAGCTAATTTTGGAAATAGTAGATCTGTTGTTGGACTGGGATTTCTTTGTTCAAGTAAATGCTACTCCAGAGAAGATGTTGCCGCATAAAACGGAAATAAAGCATGCAATACTTGGATTTGCTTCATTTGGAATTGTAACATTCGTTTTCAATTGTGTGGGTATATATAATGAATCCCAAAAGAAGAACAACCATCCCACATTTTCGACGATGGTGTCATGTATATCTACTTGGCTGGAAGACATTCCACAAATTATCTTGGCTGTAATCGTAGCCGTCACCACAACTGAACTTATATCCGATGTACAGTATGCCAAAGCTGAATATGGTATTGGCGAGGCTGTTCTACATATTCTGTTCGGGGTGCGCCAATATTTGCGCAAAACTACAACAAAGGATGACGACGACGACGACTGTCTGAAATGTGTAACGGTATTTGACTTACTTGGAACAGTTATTATTGCAGTCTGCTCAGTTTATCTTCTGGCCGAACTCAAGTATAACTTTTACGATCTGAATTACTAAGGCATATACATGTACTGCTCTAGCATTTAGTAAGGTTTTGAAAGAAAATGCACATATATCTGAGAAAAAAAATGTAGTTTTAATTCATTGTGTTTAAAATTTAAACAAAAACAATTACAATTACAAGAAATATGTGCTTTTTATATAAAAATACACTCCAAATACTTGTTTATCACCATTTAATGTTGCTTTAATAATTACAAATATACCTCATTTAGCTCATCTGGCCATCGCTTGGTGTTGGTCGATGTTCGTCTATCCTCATCGCGGACACTGACTGAATTTAAACAAAAATTAGCCCGAGTCATTACTAGGGTAGTTATCCGATGAATCCAATGACCAATAGACAACATGACTACCGTTACTAAAAATAGAGCATAGTGAAAAATTGCTGTCTTGGCAAATACCTCAAATACCGTTATAGATATATAGAAAATCTAAATGTATTGAAAATAATAACCATGACTAGATCTATCTACTATGCAATTATCAAACAAAATCTGATACATTATTTTGAAGTTACTTCTCTTTTCTGTTACAGACAGAAGCATAAAAATTCACAATACAAAAAATACCGAAGTTGCATAAAAATCAGTAAATTTCGTTATGCTGTACACGTGTTTCAATGAGTAATCGCTCATCAGCATCATTAAAATCAAATAATATGGAAAGCCGTCATCAGAAGTACAATGTAATTTAAAAAAAGTACTTATTTCCAAAAATATAGAAATATGAAGCCAAATCCAGTACCAAGGGCATCTATTGAGTGCCATACATGGAATGAAGCCTCAATAAATTTAAGTGGATAGAATTGTGATAAAAACTGAAAATTTCTATTACACGCAAGGTAAAATTTTCATATCAGACAAGTGTGACTATTGGGCTAGTGAATACCCTCGGGAACCTCTGGTCCACCAGCGGTGGCATCAACCCAATGGTTCATAATACAAAAATACCGAAGTTGCATAAAAACAGTAAAACTACAAGATAATAAAAAAAACTTATGGTCTATTATGTACGCAATGTAATTTGTAAAGGTTGAATGAACATAAGCGAATGAGTCTAACAATTCGTGTAAAAGACTTCAAATTGATGTTTGATCTTTAAGTAGCTAGGATGTATATTCAAGTACAGAACATGTTCTGCATCATTACTTTACAGTGTATTTCAAACATCACACAACCAGAACAGGACAAAGCACTTACAGGATAATTTCTTTGAAGAGTAATTTTGTAGGACTCTCGAATCTTTTAAATGTACAAACCTGCACACATATTCTTTTATAACATAACATGAACATTTATTATGACAGCACAAGAACAGAAATTCTATTCAGGATAAATTTCTCTTTGTCGATTTTTAGAGAGGCGAATTGATTATTTGATGATTGCTCATATAACAACAAAAAAACCCAATCATAGACTTTTGATGAGTTTTCTTTCGATTAAAAGTGTCAAGATTTGTAAGCCATATTCTACAGATAACAAAACCTGTTACGAAGTTGAGAAAACCAATTTGCTTACATCTTGTCTGTCTGTGTGCTTGAAGTTGGTTTTAACATATCATTTACTACTCTAGACAAAAATATTGAAAACGTGTTGAGTTTTTAATCTAATTTCCAATTAAAGTACTAAGAATGTACAAACGAATTTAGATATTTGGTAAAATTACAAAACTTTTAAAGTTAGAATAACACAGCGACACAAAGACACAAACAATAAAGAAAGACTTAGTACGAACTCTAAAAACATATACATGTAGGCTTCTGACTGTGTTGTTCGGCCATTATAGGTGTTTCCTGTTATCTTTTTATTCTACGTAACTAGAAGTGTAATCCAGCATAGAAAACCAGAGGTGTCATTAGGTGCCCTAAAAGTGTCACCATGATCTGCTCTGTTCGTAGCACAATGATATGTTGTTCATTTGAGCTACATACATTCTCCATTTAAATCCCTTTCAGGATTATGTAACCTCACACTCTCCTTAACCTCAATTCTTTTCTTGATGATATGATGGACACCCTTTAGAACTTCCGTTCATATTTCATTTGGGTTGAATCGTATTTCTTTAAATTTTAGAGTTTTAGATTTTTTATGTTATGAGAGCTTAAAATTCTATTCATATAGGATTTGCAAAAAACAGTATGTACCTGAACCTCTCTGGATTATTTGATAATTTTAATTTGAGAATATTTTTTTTCAAGTACAATCAAATAAAATTAAGAATTAGAATCGACATAAGCACATTGTAAAAAAATACAGAAGTAAATGTACAAAAATTTATTAAAGTTAATGAAGTTCAAAACTTGCATTTGATAACCTGGTGAGATGAGTAATTTTGGTTAAACAGATGGTCATTTCGACAACCTATGTCTCCTCTGTATAGATAAAATCAAAACAGAGGGAAGATTTTAAACCGGAAAATTTATAACTTCATTGGTTGAAAGCAAGTATAGGTGAAATGCTATACTTTAAAGTTATGAGGTAGTCAGAAATATTTTTCCGATTTACTATCACATGTTATATTAAAAATCAGTTCATTTTTTTTATTAATGATCTGATATGGAGATGAGTGAAATATCCTTAAAACTTTCTTTCTTTATATGAATTCAATTATTATATAGTTTGCAATGTTAAAAAATGGATAACATGGCTTATAATTATAATTACATGCAACAATTTTCAAGGGAACTACACAAGAAAAACACGTATAAGACAAAGGACAAATGTAGACAACGATAGGAACTCGGGACAGCCGGATTTGACCCGGCACTAGCAAAAGCCAGCGGTAGTGTTAAACCAGATTATGGGTACCAAAACCTCCCCTTTAGTATAAAAACATACGAATAAAACCCAATACAGGTAGACTACTAACTCCATGACCACAATCTTGAAAGGAGAGAAAAAGACAATACGTAATTTTGAAAGATGGGTCAAGGGGTGCTCGCCGCTAAACTGCCGGCTAGCTCAAGGAGTCTAGTCTGCTGGTAGAACACTGTCGCACTACGGAAGAAAAATCAAACTCTAAACTTCCTGAAGGGTTTGGTCAAGAATCATCATAAATTTCAGTAGACATCGGCAGTATGTGTGCAAAATTTTACGGTCACTATGTCGCAAGGCTAATTTGACGGATGCAAGCAGAAAATCTTGCCAATATCACTTATGTTTGTATCTGTCATTCCTTTTTTTGTTTATCTACGAACATACTTTATGGAATTAAAGAAAACTTTAGTAAAATGATTGGACTGCGTATTTTACAGTTCATGTAGATATACCTGTCAATGGTGACGGCTTTAAAAACTTACGATATGATCTGTTGAACAATATTCACTCTACTTGAATTTGCTAGTTTGCCAGTCACATGCAAGTAAACTGCAAAACTAATCACTTTCTTTAAAGAATCTTATTCTTGAGAAATTTTTTTTTTATTAACAATGAACGGGATATAGAGTAAATGCAGATGAGACAAAGTCTCTACAAAAATATGGTAAAACTAAGCAATGAAATAAGGCTTTTATTGTTGTTCTTCATCTTCAAGTCTTCATGCGAAGTAGAATACCGAAGGAACAAGGGAAGGGAAGACTAAAAATCGATATCCAAAGACATGGCAAAAACGGCAACAGAGAAAAACAAAGACAAAACAAGGTCGTGAGACAGGTACAATGCACGGAAATAAAAGATGAGACCAAAAACTAAGGCTTTCATAGTGTGAACTCTCCATGAAAACCGGGAGTGACACCAGGTGCTCCGGAAGGGTAAGCATGTCCTGCTCCACTGGCGGCACCCGTCACACTATCAGCGAGTCAATCCAGGGTTGAGTCAAAACCGGTTATGTCAAATCCGTGAAGACGTGAAATCTAGCTGAAAATGTCCGTTTTGATTTGGGACACAGACACGTCATATCTGTCATTGATATCATGGTGACGGCCATAAATTTCTGCAGGGATGAAAGCAACAAAGGCTGAACAAATCCCTGACTATGCAACTTTTGGGACAGTGTTTTTGCTCTATTCAAAAAATCACTGTATAAACTACATGCGCGACAGTAACGAATCAACTGTGAAATGTACACTCCATAGGCTGGAGAGGATTGTATATTGCTGCTCAGAAAGGAAAAATTCACAATTAGGAAGTTAAAATCATCACGTTTGTCATATATAGCTTAGATTTCAAACGTCCATCTTCATCAATGTATATAAACAGATCTAAGTACGAAGCTGAAGTAGGTGTGTCAGTAGTGTCCTTAATTTCAAGCTCATTGGGATAGATCTGGTGTAAAAATTTTGGATTATTAAGAGAAAGTACATCGTCTATGTAGCGGAAGCTAAAATTAAAGGACTGGGCTAAATGATTTTTTCTGTGTTAGCCCTTGTAAAAACTTGGCCTCATACGAGAAAAGAAAGAGATCAGCTAAAATCTGAGCGCAGTAAGTTCCCATGGGAATCCCGATTGTCTGTTGCAAAACGCGACCATCAAATTCGACAAAAATATTATCTATTAATAATTCCAACATCTTGATTGTATAAACATTTAATTTCCAAATGGCACTAGTTTGGTTGGTTCAAATTTTAAAAAGACTCTAGGGCACTTCTCTTTGGACACGACAACAAAAATGAGACCGAAAATATTATTTTGGCAAGAGAAGTACAAACATTTATTACAAGTAGCAGGTGATTTACATATTAAAGGTAATCATATCACACCTTTTTTCTTCCTTTTTACTTGATTGTATTATAATTGTATGTTTTTCCACTCGTCCTGTCCACTGTCAGAACTATGATTTTAAGATATTAAAAAGAACTTCAAAAAAGTTGTAAAACCTGTGCTCAATCCTAGTGTACATATTTAACAATAACATAGGTTAAAAGTTGGTTCTTGAGGTGCTATAATAGGAATTTAAATGAAAACCTACATAATATGTCCGAATTGTCAAAACTGCATTCAAGTGGCAACTTAAGTTGTGGCTGAATCCCTTATCTAAAAGTTTTAAAATGCATTTGAATTGGTTTTGTTACGAAAATGTATATAATTGATGGTATATTAAAACAGTTTTGGAGAGGATTTAATGCATTCGCAAAATTATTATGCGTGAAGGAAGTAAATTGACGAGAGAATGACGATTCTTCTTTGTTTTGGGTCGTTTTAGACTTGAGCTGGGATGGGTTGATGACTCCTGGATATTTACCCTATTTCCTTGCTTTATCAAATTCTTATTTATTGTAAATGATATTCAATATATGTTATACAATTTAGGGAAACGCAAGAATATAGCGAATACTAAATATAATTTGATCGAGTTCCAATAACAAAAAAGTAACTGCCAAATTAAACACTTTTTTGTTTGTTTTTAAAGACTTTTTCTTGAGAATTATTATATATTTAAACAATGAAGAGATATGAAGTAAATGCAAATGAAGCAAAGTCCCTACAAAACATGTTAAAACTAAGCAATGGAATAACGATTTTATTGTTGTTTTTCATCTTGAAGTCACCATGGGGCTTCAACAATGAGCTTTACTCATACCTGAATAATGCTAGATGTATCTAGTGAATGAATATTTCTCGATTGTCCGACTCATTGACATGCGGACATGCCGACTGTCGGAAATAAGCGGTCAAATTAGAGGACAGCTTCCTCTCGTGTGTGCAAAAAGATTTATCGATTAATCTGAAAAGAGAATTTTGAATAAATCGGTGCGGAAACAAAGATAAAATCTTTCTCTTTTTGACAGCACTAGCAACTCTCTAAAAGTATTTCTTTCAAATCTCGGTTTAAGGGTTTAAATACCTGTACGTGAAGCTGTAAAGAAATTTGTCCATTTAGGCTGGGATTTAGTTCCTGTGTTGGGCCATTTTCAAGATATCTTCAAATGTTGAAAATCGTGCAAGGGGGTCTCAGATACGTGTACTTCCTAGGAATAAAATTAATATATGACACACTTGTATGTTTTCAGACATATAAGCATTCAAACATGGCTATAAATAGCATTTTGTGTCCATTTAAGCAATTTTACCGTGTTTGGAACGATGGGACTACTTGAAGGACATTGAGAACAAAACCATTATTTGTTCCAAGCGTACAAACATTTGACTTCAAATGGCACTAGTATAGTTGGTTCAAATTAAAAAAAAAGACTCTAATACACTTCTCTTTCGAGACGACAACAAAAAGGAAACAGAAAATATTCTTTTGGCAAGTAGCAGGCGATTTACGGAGGAAACCTAATCATATCATACCTTTTTTCTTCTCTATTACTTGATTGTATTATTATTGTATGTTTTTCACTCGTCATGTTCGCTGTCAGAGCTATGCTTTTAAGATATTCGAAAGATCTTCATATAAGTTGTAAAACTTGTGTTCAATTTTATTGTACATGTTGTACATATTTGACAATAAAATAAATTTAGAGTAAACGTTGGTTTGTGAGGTGAGGTATTCTAATAAAAACCTACAAAATATGTCAAAATTGCAAAAGTACATTCAAGTGGCAAGTTCAGTGACTGAATCCCTTATCTAAAAGTTTTAAAATGTATTTGAATTGATTTTGTTATGAAAACGTATATTATTGCTGACATATTAAAACAGTTTTGGAGAGGATTTCGTGCATTCGCAAAATTGGTACGCTTAAAAGAAAGAAATTTACGAGACAATAACCATACTTCTTTGTTTTTTTTGGTCGTTTTAACCTGTAGCTGGGATGATGTCTCCTCGACATTTGCCCTATTTTCTCTCTTTTTCATATTCTTATTTATGGTAAATGATATTCAGTATATTTTTACAATTTCGGGAAACACAAGAATATAGCGATTACTAAATATAACATAACTTGATCGAGTTCCAATAGCCAAACATTAATAATTACACCATTTAAGAATAATCATTTCTTTAAATTACTATATAAATTTAAAGTAATGAAAATTCAATGACCCGAAACCCGTCTATTTCAGATAAAATTCAGAAAATTATCTCTTCTGTACGATGGCCGATAGCGGCCGTACAATAAACGCTGAAGACGGTTGAAATTTGTCCCTATATGCGCGGGACAATAAATGCAGTAGCGGCAAAATGCCCCAGTTGCGTTTTTTGTCCCTAGTTTAGAGACAAAAAATGCATGTGCGGCAAAATGCCTCAGTTGCGTTTTTTGTCCATAGATTAGGGACAAAAAATTCATGTGCGGCAAAATGCCCCAGTTGTGTTTTTTGTCCCTAGTTTAGAGACAAAAAATGCATGTGGGGCAAAATGCCCCAGTTGTGTTTTTTGTCCCTAGTTTAGGGACAAAAAATGCATGTGGGGCAAAATGTTTGTTTGAAGGAACGAGGCATATCCAATCCAAGCACCCCAATTCCTGACCGAATTGTCTGTCGAACACGCATTCAGACCAGTTACACTGTCTAGTGAGTATTGGTCATGGTCAACTTCTTAAGCCTATTTTGCAAAAAAAAATTGCTGTATTTATCTTTATCTGGCTTACAATTATTGTTTGACAGCTTCATATTGTTTTGAGGTATTGTTTTGTATATTAGACAAATTATGACGCTTAATTGTTGCAAATTAAATTGGTGTTTCGACCCTTATTTATTTCTCAGCGGCGGATCTCATCAGTTGTCTCCGCTTTTGCATGATTCTCATCATTTTATGTACATAATTTGGACCATACACCAGTTTATTGCACCAACATCAATCTATATGCACAAACTATTTCAGCAACATTATTATTATAACTATGCATTTTATTTCCATTTCAATTATATTATTTTTTGTTCGTTTATTTTAATTGATATAATATTTGCAGTGTGTAACAGACATCTAAGTGTGTAGTTTTATTCTCTGATAAAGATCTTCAAATAGATAACGGTTTTCCTTGAAATTAGTAAACCGACAAGTATCATGATTGATTGTCGACGTGGAAATCAGAGTATTATTAACATTTATTATATCTAACAGTTGTTTCCCTGTTACTTTATGATAATATTGTTGTACTTTGTCAGTTATTTTAATGATTTCGTTGGCTATAGAATTTTAATTGCCCTGATCATGAGAGAAATAATTTTCTCTCTTCATATTTATGGAACGTTTTCTTTAGTACCGGGTTTACTTAGCAAATATGTACTCTTTCTTTTTCTTGCATAATGGATTTTTTATCATGATAGCCCGTTTAGAGTACTTTCTTCCTTCATATGATAGAGCATAATATGTAAAATAGCCATTTCATATCGAGATGCTGTCTGCATCTGAATTCTGACAAGGATCTAAAAATAGGCACTGGTTTTTCCTTTCACCGTGGGCAAAGACTGCTGACTTCTCATTTTTACTGTCAGGAAGCGAACTGTAACAGTTTACAGTGTCGATGACCTTCAAAATTGAAGGAAAATTTCTAAAACTAAACTAGGGACAAAAAACACAACTGGGGCATTTTGCCCCACATGCATTTTTTGTCCCTAAACTAGGGACAAAAAATGCTACTGGGGCATTTTGCCGCACATGAATTTTTTGTCCCTAATCTAGGGACAAAAAACGCAACTGAGGCATTTTGCCGCACATGCATTTTTTGTCTCTTAACAAGGGACAAAAAACGCAACTGGGGCATTTTGCCGCTACTGCATTTATTGTCCCGCGCATATAGGGACAAATTTCAACCGATCTTCAGCGTTTATTGTACGGCCGCTATCGGCCATCGTACTTCTGAGATATAGCTTTGAAAAGGCATTTCTCGGTTTAAAGATTTTAAATACCTCTACGTGAAGCGGTAAATTATATACAATGAAGCATTAATGGTAAATGATGATTTATTCAGTATACTTTTTACAATTTTCGAAAACACATGAATAGTGATTTCATGTACTAATATAACATGACTTGATTAAGTTCCAATAACTAAAAATAAATAATTACGTCATTAAAGATTAATCATGCCTTTAAATTCCTTTACCTACAATTTATTTATAGTAGTGGGAATTCATGTTTTCAATATATATCTCCCAATACCCGTCTATTTCAAATCAAATGCAGGGAACTACCCATTCTGAGGTAATTTGATGTTTGTGTGCTTGTAAACGCGTACTTGATTTTCTTTATTTTATTCTATTTCAACAGATAATATGATGGAACTTAAATTAAGATCAACAAATTTGATATAACAGGAGAAATTCCGGAAAAACAAATTTTTCAATGTAGTCAACCTGTGATATTTGACTTGTGTTGATAGGATTAAAAAGAATTTCGTTTTTAAAAAAATAACGAAAAATCTGTAAAAAAAAAACCTGTACGGTTACCGATGATTAGGTCCAATTAAACATCTGGACAAATACAAAATTCTCTCAGTAAGTAATAATTTTGAAGCCTAGCTTCATTTTTAGAACTATTTAGCTTCTAAACGTTATCCTAAAGCTCAATTGTCCTTCAGAAACAAGCCAAATGAATGCATTAAACTTATAAGATCACTCATTAACTGTTTGGTTTCAAATGATTGAGATTGTCTGTCGAAACTCGTTGGTATTGTTATTAGAAAAGTTTTATTCGATTGTCATTGATAGTTGAACACATACGGAATATTAAAAAAGAAAATAATCCAAAAATTAGCTAAGAACTCTAGTTCTAATATGGCGCTCTTCTTCGCTTTGTGAACAAACATATACTGTAAATCAAATAGAGCATACCCGTATTTTACAACATCAAAGCATCAATAATGTACATCTTGCATATTTCATTGACTAATATTTTAAAAAAAAAAAAAACTTTTAAGATAAATGAATCACCCAAATAGCCGCATCAAATAATTACAATAGAAATTCACAACCGTCTTGAAGACAAGGAACTGAAACCTACATTTATCATATGTTTAGTAATAAATACAGACTTTTTGAATATGTGATACAGTGCATGCCGTTCATTCCGTATTTACTCTATGACGTCATACCCTTTATCGCATACCCTTTATCGCATGGCTTACCCTTTATCACATATCTTTTTTCGAAAAAAAAAATTCAATTTACTTTTTTTATTAAACAAAAATTTCGGGGGTTAAAATTTTTTGGGGGGAGCGAATTTTTTTTTGGGGGGGGGGCAAAAAAATTTGGGGGGGACAAAAAAAATTTTGGGGGGATAACAAAGATTTGTTTTAGATGAAATTGTTTTGTGAGGATCAATTAAAAAAATCTAGCAAACTTTTTTCCTTTACATGTTAGATTTAGTCCAAAACTTCTAGTCCTTTCCACCCAGTTTGAAATTTTTCTCTTCACAAAATACATGCATTTTCTGTTACCGATTTCAATTTTTGACAGTAATTTTCGGATTAGTAGTCCTCTGTTTAAATATATGATAAACTGTATAATACATGGCAAAATCCGTATCACATGCCGTATCATCCCTCGACCAATATCAGCCCTCGGGCCAGAGGCCCTCGTGCTGATATTGGTATCTCGGGATGATACGGCATGTGATACGGATTTTGCCATGTATTATTCCCTATGTAGCAACGAGTGTTCCTTGTGTTATGAAATCGAATTTATGTACCAAATCATAATATACAGACAAGATATTCGGCTTGCATCAGTTAAACTAGCTTCGAGATATAGTGACCTGAAAATTTTTACACACATACTAGGCTCTCGCTGATACTGCCGATGTCTACTGAAATTTATGATGATTCTTACCAAACCGTTCCGGAAGTTTTGAGATTGGTTTTTGGTTGTTACGATATTCTGTCGTTCCCCGGAGCTTTTATGACGTCATAATGTGAAAACGTAAAAGCTCTGCAGGATATATCAACGACCCAGTTTCCACGATTTTTCTGACGTCTACTTTAGTATTTATGTAATCATGATTCTGTTCTGAATACATAATCGGAAGGAGCAAATGCACTAGGTGTTTATTCTTATCTGTTTGACTTTATGTGTAAACTTGAATAAAAGACTTTGAGAGAATCTCTTGATATATCCAGGTCAACCTCTGATATATCCAGGTCAACCGGATATGGCTTTTGCGGAAAGGCTCTGCAGGCTGATATAGCCATGGGGAAGGATGATAAATATATATATATAGTAAATATAATTATATATAATTACATGGCGTTTTCCGTATCAGCACGGTTATCATATCGAGATTTCCATATCAGCCCGAATGCTGATATGGAAAAGGCCGTGTCTTAATCTTTTTATTACTTCAAATTAAGTGTTATCATCATACCCGGTCTGAAACGCTTTATCACAAAGCTACTGTTCAACGTAGCCCTTACCGTTTGACGAACGTGAAACTGATTGATGACATGACGTGAACGGATCGCTGACGGGCACGTGACGGGACGGGACGGATCGTTCCACGTCCATAGCAGTTCACGTCCAGATACTGGTCATTTGACGATAAAGGACTCGCCATTTAATGATCACCCGAAGGTTTAACAAACCTGACAGTAAATTCAAATATTGTTTTATCAGTAATTGGTGTATATTTTTGATTATTGTTAAATTGAAATAAAAAATTGTCACAGTCTTCCCGTCGGCGGGATCTGGCAAGAAGACAATGGGTCATGATCTCCTTATTGTACGTTCGCTCATATTTTGGTAAATTATCTTGCGATACCGCAAGCCATTAGGTTTTGGTCATCTCTCGTTTTTACCGGAGAGGCCGGTTCTCTAACTGGTACCAGTTTAGAACTTGGTTTCGACTCCTTTGCAAAATCCAGAGGGTCATCTTTTAATGTGGGCTTGCGTATCGGTGGTCGTGACCTTTATCTCTCTATTGGTGGTACATAGGGGATTTTCGCTTTCATTGTTACCAATGAAGCGCAAGTTTGCCAGGACATTGTTCAAGCTTTCGGTGACTTGTTTCTTCTTGCCAGGTCCTCCCGTCGAAATTTAACTGTGGCCGTAATCATTCCAATCAAGTATTTGTTACGTTTTATATTAAATCAAAGAATCTTTTAATAAATAAATAAAATAAAACAAAGAACAATTGAGACTTCGTGTCTGACTTACAATTTCTGCAATTAGGTCAAAATCGTGTAATTTTTTGAAAACATATAGATTTACTTTAAATAAAACGGAAATCGCGAACTTATATTTAGCAATTAAAAACCCCCACTTTCTATTATATATAGGCCAATCGCCTATCTATTTCCATTCACTTAAGATCACCTTCAACTCTTAAGGTATGTTTAGATTGAATTTCCAATCATTTAAAATAAATTCTAGTTGAATAGATATTCCATTATACTCATACAATTCAGTACAATTTTATATAATGGCGACGAAATAATATATCTTTTAACTTTGAGTTCAACTTTAACTTTATCTTCCTACAAATCAGTGCAAGGAATTACTTGCGTTTCAAGATACTGAACTGCCTTTCATAATCATTTATGGCACTTAAGTTCACTGCTTAGTGGAAACGAGTATTGGCCTAATATTTGCTATTTCTATTAATTAATCATCAAATCGTACTTCGGTATTGTGTTATATATGTTTCTCTATGATATCTATGTTATTGACTTGTTGCTCATGAAGAAAGTCGTTTCTCTAATGATTTGAGAACGGTTCTGACCCGTTAGATAGATTTTCATATTCAACGTATGTTCAATAAAGCACCGTATTATTTCAGGCCAAATCTATTCGGAATACAATTCTGGGTATTTATCATTTATCAATAGAGATTAAAAATTTTAATGCTCGGCAAGCCTTGCAATGAAAAATTTTAAATTTAACTCTTTCTAGTGGATAAAATATGGAAATGAACGGGATCTTGTGGTGTAATCTATATTAACGGATCATCAGAAAAAGCAAACTTAGAGTTATTTTCCATTTTTTTCTTGTCTGTCATTAATATGAGTAATTATAGAATTCTATGAAACGATAATGTACAACATATATGCGTTTCTTCAGTAGTATAATTTGTTGACATTTTCAAGCCTCGGCATTGAAGCATCTTCGATTTGTAAGAACTTATTTGTTTAGTGCTAGTATACCTATTTAGCATTATATCAAATTAAGGATGCTCGCTAGTCTTATTTAGGTATGTCTGTCTGATTTTCGGATTTCTGTGGTTGTATCTATAATTACAAAAGCATCATGACTCTGCCCAGAGACACCCATATTTTGTTTAATTCTTTCATTGTATTATATCTTCAGCAGCATTCTGACAAAATCTCATTAAATCCTACTCTATCTTAAAACCTTTATTCATGGATGTTAAACCTATGGAAAATTCAGAGTTGTTAAGTTTCCCGCCAATTTTTTAATCACTTGTATCTCAAAAGACATATAGTTTCCATAACGAGAACTAGTTGATTATGAGATTTCTCACATCGAGTTAAATAAATTTTGCAAATGTTTGAAAGCGAGACTTGCCGAGCTTTTAAACATTTGAAATTTATTTATCGAGATGTGAGAAATTTCATAATTAACGTGTTTAAGTTGTGGAAACTGTTTCTCTAATGACTGGAGGAAAAACACCGAGGATTGTACTCCGAATAAATTTGGCGGGAAATGTCACGAAACTTGTTCTTTTCTCTAGAGAGGAGAACAAATGTTTCCACACCGTTCAGGAGATGTGAAAACTGGATAGAAATTAGTGAAAATCTTGTTTCCACTTCTTTTTCTTCTTTTTCAGTCTTCTACCAAACATGTCAATTTATTTGAAATCCTATTTATTTTTAAATTGAGCAGCGAATACCCTTGATTTTAATATATATTTAAAGAATATAAGTTGTATCTATAAATAACATATAAATTTTAAAATTAAAAATAGAACGTAAATTGGAGGAAACTAGAACATTCTATAAATAACATTTAAATTTTAAAATTAAAAATAGAACGTAAATTGGAGGAAACTAGAACATTCTCTTCAAATGGAATTATATCATAAAAGAGTGTGAAGAATTGTCTCACATGACACAATATTAAAGTTTTGTGCACTTAGGAAAACGAAATACTAAATCATTTAAAGACTGAAATGTATTAGTAGAATAGGATTCTTTGCATACATGTACATTTGTATTGGTAATTGAATATTAAATAACGACGAACTTCGAAACAGCAATAAGTTTTAAATGTATATAAAGTATACCATACTAATAATTTTTTAATTGTTTGAGTCATGGTGCACACAAGTTAGATGAAAAAAGTTGTACACTTTTACCAGTTATTATGAGTACCAATATCGCATAGATGTTTTGAATTTTTCGTTGGGAAGCAATTAAAGAAAAGGTTTGGCGTTGAGAAATTGAAACGCAACAGACGTGAATCCAATCATATACAATATGAAAGATATGGAATAAATACACAAAAACAGTCAAATTTTGACACTAGGACGTCTGAAATTTGCCTTTTAACACTGCTCATTTCTCATGTGTACAAACAAAGAATATTCGAATTATAAAGGCGGAAATTGAATATGTGTATTAAGTTTTCATTTAATTCCATGGTTTTGACTGAAGAGACTGAAGTTGACGAAATGGCCATATGCATAAACTAAATTTACAGTAATATTTGGTATGAGTCATCCAGCTGTAGAAAATTAAGTAGCTTATATAAACAACAAAATACCGAGGTTACTGTGAATTTAGGTTCTGCCTATGCGCATTTCGACAACTTATGTCTCATTAGTGCAGATTAAATTAAAACATGTGGAAATCCATGAACCAAACTATGTGTAAACGCTGATAGAGAACGAATTACTAATATGATCTAAATAGGAGAGCCAAAATCAGCTAAGGACTGAGCTATGCGAGAGGGAGATACTCCTTAGGTTTTAACAAAATTTTCTTAATTTAGATATTTCAAATTTTCAAATAAAATCGGTTTTCGGGACAGCACCGAAGTACTGGCTACTGGGTTGGTGAATACCCTCTGGAACTAACAGTCCACCAGCAGTGACATCATAAAAGATGAATCTTTGCTGAAAACGAAAATAATTCAATGTTGGGTATTAGAAAAATGGTCCTATTCTGTCTTTGCGTGCAGGTAATTCTCAAGTTTACAAAATTACAAACAAAGGATAACAGTAAAAACCTACAATGGCCGTAAACTACAATCACATGCCACCATTCACAAGCGAACTGCATAAACATGAATGAAGACAAGAGAAAAACCTACATAACGATAGGAACACGGGATATCCGGATTTGGGACCGACACTAGCAAAAGCCAGCAGTAGGGTTAAACCGGTTCATTGGTTCGAGGACCATGTCAAAATTTACTTTAGGAGAGGCATATCTCAGATTTAAGATTTTCCCGATATATGATATGCATTCAAATTTCTTTTCCATCTTTCAAGTTAACTAAGCGACGGCGTTGGCAAAGAAGATCATACCTTAAAAATAACAATGTTCGGATCAGTTAAAAAAAAGAGTTCCTTGTTAAAACAAACAATATGTGTCGTGTATGATACAGTACTTCTCTATTCTCAGTTGTAAGATTTTCAAATATGTAAAACGACTTATCTTTCTCCATCAGAGAAGCATAGTGTCTGCAATGAGAACTAAGCTTATTATGGAATTTCTCACATCGAGTTAAATAAATTTTGCAAATGTTTGAATACGAGGTTTGCTTTCACAGGCAGGATGTACTAAACGATAAAATGTCAAGTGAAACCTTTTTTTTTTTAATTTTTTTTTAATTTAAAGCTCAAACTTTACAAATACCAAAGTAACATGTAAACTAAATGTTTTCCATATGACGACTTTTCCTATTCTACCACGATTTTACTACGCATTAATCACTATTTCATGATTCTTTTATGACATTACTATGATTCAACCTCGACGTCACCACGGTCATCGGCTCAGTATGTATAAATACTTCGCAACAAACGTATTTCGTTCTGATTGCAACAACATGCAAACAAAAGAGAAACCCCATGGAAGTAAAGGCTGTGTTAGGGGGAGAAGCTTTTTAAGACTGCATCACAACCTTACTACGCTTTCATCAAGACGAAACCAATATTTGATAAGGAGGTCACTAGATCTTACCACGATTCTATGATTGACCCCACTTGATATATATAATCTGCAACATACAATTTATCAATTTTCCTGAAAGTTCACTGATTGCAACAAAATTCCTTTGAAATCGTAAAAATCATTGAGAGGGCGTGGTAGTGGAGAGACATTTCAACATTTTACAGCATAGCCAACAAAGTGATCGCGATGTACTGCATTTTTCTTTGTTTTCATAGTAGTACATGAAAATAAATAATAAATCTCTTTTTTTAAAATGCACTTTTTATACGCGAGAGGGCTTATGCCTTAGACGCAAAATACGAAACAGATTTAAAAACCAAAATGCAATAAATTTAATAATCAAATCCAGTCTGGGAGTCCAGTTTCTTCAGTATGAAGATTGTTTCTTGGTATGTGAGGGTAATATATTGCATATAAGGAACAACTGCAAAAAAAGTTCTTTGTTTCGCATTCCAATTTAAACGGTCGAATGATCATACTTTTAATATACTATGGTATTTTGCAAGTCGATACTTTTAGGTCGTGGAGAGGTCGTGGTACATTCGGCAAAATTTTGACATTTCTACGATGTAACCACGACCAAACTACGATCAAATCACGAACCTACTACAAAATCATTGCGACTAAACAACGGCAGTAGAATACCGAAGGAACAAAGCACAAGATTACACAAATCAAAGTCCAGAGACAAGGCAAAAGCAATAACACCAAAAAACGGAAGACCAAAGACACCACATGCCCACAAAACACACGAACATTACATATACAACACAAAAAACTAAAGCACTAACAGTGTGAACTCTCAATAAACAAGAGTGACATCAGGTGCCCCGGAA
>MJUU01046895.1:0-11373 GCA_002080025.1 Modiolus philippinarum | reverse complement strand
ATTTCTGAAGGGACGAAAGTAACAAAGGCTGAACATATGACTAAGCGACGACTTCACTGCGATTATTAAGTCGGATATTATGTTATACGGATTTTCCTTACTGGTCTCTTCCTTTGATCGGTTCGTACTTTTGTTGTCACTTTTATTCCTTACTGCGACCTTACAACGACTATCCCGACTGCATCACGACTTTACAACCTTACCACGATTTTATCACGACATTACTAGATCTTACTACGACTCTACGACGATGACATCACAATCTTGACCACAGTTGATATAAATACTATGCAACATACAGTTGATCTATTTTCCTGAAATTTCACTGAATCCAACAACATTCTACTGAAATCGTCATAACCTGTGAGAGGGCGTCATAGTGGAGAGGTATTTCAAAGGCATTTTACAGTAACGGCCCACTATTGACTACGATAATGGACGAGCCCACAGGTGATCGAGTCTATTATTGGAGATAATATTTGAAGTTTCAGAAACAGAATTTCTATCCATCTTTTTATCAGTAATTAACTAAATCATTTAATAGAACAAATTTGAAATCGGGAATTAGACTATTGATTGGTAAAAAGAATTCTTATGGTCCTAACAGTTTCTGTAGATGTATTATTCTTTATTTACATTGATGCGCTGATTGACTAAGTAGGAGTTGCCTAATATACCTTTTTTGTATTCGGTCAGTGAAAATATTTACCTGAAGAGATAAAAGAAAGCTCATACATATTAATGATAAACTGCATTGTTCTTCGTTTTCTTAATAGTACATGACAATAATAAATGGAACTTAATCTAAAATGTCTTTTTATGCCCTTTAGGATTTATGCCATAAATAAAAACCAAATTGCATTAAAATGCATTAAACTTATGCAGTCCAGAAGTCCGGTTTCCTTGAACTATGGAAGATGGTTGCTTGGTCAGTGAGGGTTATATATTACACGTCACGAAACCCTGCAAAAAAGTTCTTGGTTTCGTATCCAATTTTTTACAGTCGATTGATCATACCAATTGCAGGGGCTTTAAATTTGCTGCGGTGTTTGCAAGTCGATATTTTATCTTCACTATTGAATGGTAATTGCATGATCGCGGTAAAGTCGTGATTAAGTCGGTATGAACTCGAACGTAGGTCTTATATATCGTAGTTCAATCATGCTGTGATCGTTGTAGGGACGATCGTTATGGAACGGTCGTTATGAGATCGTAGTAGAATCGGAATGGTCGTAATATGATCGTAGAAGCATCGTGATGGGATCGCAGTTCAGATCCCACGATCCAACTACGATGCTATTACGATCATGAAGACCTTACCACGACCTTTCCACGACCTCACCACGACTCTACTGCGACCTTTCTACGACCAAATTTGACAACGACTGCACTACGATTTTTTCTAGCATGTTCAAAGTTGTTCTACGGCCATCACAACCATGAAAACCTTTCTACGATCCCACTACGACCTTACTACGATTGCACCACGATCCTATTTTTTTCCTCAGTCGTAGTGCGATAGTGGCCTAGTGTGATGGGGGTATAAGGTAGCACAATTTTGCTGTGATCCTGGCAGAAACGTGGAATAGTCTTAGTAGAATGGTCGTAATGAGATAGCAATAGCATCGTACTGAGATTGCAGTGCGGTCTTCTCAATTTGCATATCACGTTCCCACTACGATGCTACCATTATCACGAAGATCTTACCAGGACCTATCTACGATTGTACTGCAACCTTACTACGACCAGATTTGACCACTACCGCACTACGTTTTTAGCATGTTCAAAATTGTTCCATGACAATCACAACCATGAAGACTTAACTACGATCCTATTACAATTGCCCCTATCGGACCACGATCCTAATTTTTTACTTAGTCGTAGAGCGATCCATTGTGATGAGTGGTGTTTTTGCAAGAAGATCCAGTATTCAACAGTCAATACTTATATTTTGCAAGAAGATCCAATATTCGACAGTCAATAAGTATCGATTTCCTGGTATTGTTCCGTTGCTGTTTAGTTTAGTATTGACCGTTGCGGAATTAGGGAACAAAGGACAAGGTGCGATAAGGGGTTGATTTGGTCCAAGAATGCAGTGAATTTCTAAGATGCACCTCAAAATTTTACAACGTGTTCGTTTCAAAGCTTAGATCACATTTACAGAAAAAATACAAAAGATCGAACCAATGACGTCACAATAGGCATAGTTCAGACGTCATGAAAAGGCTACTTTTGAGCATTTTCATAGAAAGATACCGAAATTGGCAGATCTTTGAACAGTTTTCCTAGAGCACATTCAATAACCAATTCAGTTAGATAATGTGCCAACTTATTGGTACAAATTAATTGAACCTCTCATACAAACATTTTTGTGGTTCTTGCATGTGCTCAATATTTCCTAAACAGAAACAGTAGTCAAATTGGTCAAATTTGTCATATTTTTACAAAATATTCAATTTGTCCCTTCTTTTACACTCAAAAACTCATACATCAATATTTGAGAAATGTAACTGTTTTCTAAAAAGCCATACCCATAAAACATCTCAGTGAGAAAATTCGGTGAATTCAACCAAATTTATTTTTCAAGCCAAATAAGGCCTTTACCGCCCCTACTCCTTTTGAATGGTTGTATTTCCTTAGAATTCCTCATTACATAAGTACTCTAAGCACCTGCAACGCCGAGAGTCATTAAAGAATCAGAAGGCCATTATTACAGACCGAGGAACATAACAGGGCCATTATGAAAATACCCATTTCTTAAAACTTTTATTAACCAGATTTTTATTGGTGAACTTAAATAGATTGATAAGTGAATTTAAATGTATAAAATAATTTTCTGGAAATTCATTTTTTACATGAAAAGTTGTTTGTGGGATCAAATATCAGAAACAAAAAAGTAGCTATATAAAATTTTACCCTGCTTAAGTACAAAAACTCTTGTTTTAAAAAATCAAGGAATGATGTTTATCTTTGAATCCCTTGTGATGAGATGAGTGAAATGAGAGATCACAAAAAGGATCAAATATCTGAAACAAAAAAAAAACTTTCTCCATACAGCTGTATTAGGATTTACCCCAATGGACAAAAAAAATTTTTTTGAAAAAATCCAGAAAAAAAGGTTTATTTTTTTTATTCCTTGTGATGAGATGAGTAAACCGAGTGGTCACAAGTAGGATCAAATATTTGAAACAAAAAAATATTATTCTCCATACAACTGGATTAGGGTTTAACGCTGAAGTACATAAGGGTCAAATATTTGAAACAAAACAAAATATCTCCATACAGATGGATTAGGGTTTACCGCTGACGTACAAAAAAACTTTTTTTTTTAAAAATCAAGAAAAGATGTATATTTTCTGATCCCTTATGATTAGATGAGTTAAAGGAGTGGTCACAAGTAGGGTCAAAAATCTAAAGCAAAGATGTTAAGCATCATGCATGATATAGTTCTTAATTCAGACAAAGTATTTCAGACCACTTAAAGAACTACAAATGCAATAAACAGTGTATTTCCAATTTTCTATTACATGTTCAATACAAAGAATGCAGAAATAATGTGTACTTTACTGTAAATATATGATTCAATCATGATTTTGCGTTTTACAGACACCAAGTGAACTACACAGCCGCCATCTTGAATCCTGTAATGGCCCTGCTAATCTCATAATGCCCTGTTATCTTGTAGTGGCCCTGTTTATTCTGTAATGGCCCTGTTGTAATGCATACTTGTAATTTATAAAGGCAATGCATTTTTTACATATTTTATCCTAACTGGTTAATAATTGTATTTATATAGGCACTTGTAAGTATTTAATGGTTAAAAAGTGACATTTAATATTCATTACATTTGTAACATTTGAAGCGAAATAAAATTAAATTCGGACACACAGAGTTTGTATTTGCAGGTAGGGACAAAATGGAAAAAATACACGTAAACAGTGTTTTTATTGAAAGTTAGGGATGAAAAATTTGACTTTGTGAGTCTATAGTTAGTTTCAACCGTTCAAAGGCTTTTCATTCTTATTGCTTAGGCATGCTGTCACATCCGTATTTTAAAGATATAAATAAATTCTTTAAGAAATCTACATCTAAATGACAAATCAATTGAAATGTTGGAAAACCGAAAATTTCTGTTTTGTACCAAATAAAATCCACTAAGCAGTTGGATTCTGCTTCGAAAGTCATCTGCTTATCGTACATATGGTAAATTTTAAACACACATTAAAGTTATTTAGAACTTGAATATTTATGATTTTTCTTAATTTTAGGAGGAGGGTTGCCGATTCTGATATTTGTGTACCTTTTCGGTTATATTTTTGCATCACAAGAATAAAAAAAACATGCATATGGCTCAAACGTATATTCTTTGTTAATAGTATTATTGGGCCTCATTTAATAAGTTGTCGAAATGCGCATATGCAGAACCTAAATTCACAGTAACCTCGGTATTTTGTTATTTAATACTAAGTGTTGTATATTTCTTCGTCGTATTGGTCATTTGTTCTCTATCAGCGTTTACACATTTTCGGTTTATGAATTTCCAAATGCTTTGATTTGATCTGCACTGAAGAGACATAAGTTGTCGAAATGCGTATATGCAAAAAACTAAATTTACAGTAACTTCGGTATTCTTTATTACCACTGGGCCGATACCTCTGCTGGAGGACTGTTAGTCCCTGACGGTATTCACCACCCCAGAAGCAAAAACTTCGTTGCTGGCCCAAAAATCGATTTTTTTAAACTTGCAATATCTTAATTGCAGTATTCTTGATTTTCTAATTGATAATATATTTTGTCACATTTGAAGGTGCAATTTATCAACAGCAAGTTGGCATGCCAATGGGAACTTATTGTGCTCCTCAACTCACAGACTTGTTTTAATATTCTCACGAGACTGAATTTCTTCAGGGACGCGTAAAAGATCACAAAATAAAAGATGCAGGATCTTTCAATCTCACTTACAGATATGTTGATTATGTTCTTTCCATCAATAACGCATATTAGCACAAATAATAGCACAAATTATACAGACTTTCTCATTAGACATAATTATTTCCATGACCGCCTTATCAATCAAAGCTTTAAGAATTCCGTCCCATACGATCATTAAAAAGGTTCTTTAATAGATTACAGTCCCTTGTGGAAAAATTTGAAGTTTCGGTTCGAACTTTGATTCAAGATTCTGATTATACTTAGTACTTGGATGATAATTTCTTTTAACTTTTTACGACCTTTCAATAGCAATTGCTGTTGAGTTGCTACCGAAAACTACCGCAATGGAAGGGGAGGTTTGGCATGCCATAAAACCGGTTTAACCCACCTTTCTTTAGAAATGCCTGTACCAAATCAGGACCATTGAGGTGGACAATTTTTGTCGGTGGTTTCTACCTGATTTGTCTTTTATTTCTCATGGACCTCGGCTCTTGACAACTCTGTTCGGTATTTTTGTTATTACCCCATTTTAGAAAATTATGTTAAAAACAAAAGAGTTTCTCCTTCTTGCAGAGCTCTGTCCTTAGCTGATTTTGGCTTTCTTTCTTAGATCCTATTGGTAATTTTTCTCTATCAGCTTTTACACATTTTCGGTTTATTGCTTTCCAAATAAATTGATGTGCACTGAACAGAAATAAGTTTTCAGAAATTGCATAATTATGTAGAAACAAAATTTACAGATGAAAATCCGGTATTTTGTTATTTATAATAGAAAAATAAGGAGTTGAAAATATGAAACTATAGTAGAAATAAACAGCTGCGCCAACTTTCATGATACGCCCGTCGTCACCCCTTCAAAACTTTAAGTAATTAAAGAAAGGGGTTCTCAATTTAGAATGCACCAACAACTGCCTAATTAAGCTTGATATCTCTTTAATAAATCAATCTGCAAAGTTTGTAATGAGCTGATACAGTTACTTTCATCCCTTCAGAAATTCTATGGCCGTCACCATGACATCATTGACAGATATGACGTGTCTGTGTCCCAAATGAAAACGGACATTTTCAGCTAGATTTCACGTCTTCACGTATTTGACTCAACCCTGGATTGACTCACTGATAGTGTGACGGGTGCCGCTAGCGGAGCAGGACATGCTTAACCTTCCGGAGCACCTGATGTCCCTCTCGGTTTTTATTGGAGTTCACACTGTCAGTGGTTTTAGTTTTTTGTGTTGTCTTGTATATCATACTGTAGAATTTTAGTTTTGTCTTCGTTGGTGATGTTTGTGCTACTGGTTTGTCCTGTTTAATGTTTGAGTACTCAAGAGACTTGCAACAGCTTTTCAAATTTTACCTTGGTACTGTTTTAGGGTTAGAGAAGTAACACGTACCATGGATTTTTATTGGTTTTGTCTAAGAGTTAGAAAATGGCTATTCCAATCAGCTACAAAAAAGAACTTTCAAAACAATGTATACCTCACTGATGGTGTGACGGTTGTCGCTAGTGGAGCAGGACATGCTTACCCTTCCGGAGCACCTGATGTCACTCCCGGTTTTCATGGGAGTTCACACTATGAGTGCCTTAGTTCTTAATGTTATCTTTTTATTTCCGTGCATTGTAGCTGTCTCACGTCCTTGTTTTGTCTTTGTTTTTATCTGTTACCGTTTTTGTCATGTCTTTGGACATCGCTTCCCTTGTTCCTTGTTCCTTCGGTATTCTACTGCCGTTTTCTGATAAAACTATTAATCAGTTAGAGTGCGTTGTGCAAAAGATATTGCCTTAAATTAAAAAAAAAAATAAGTTCCATAACTCTTGCAAAAAATTCCACCAAAAAATGTACAGACAACATATGAAATACCTGTACAGAGCTTGAAGTGAATAGGCTATAGGGTTGTCAAGTCAGAACGCGACATGTAAAAAAAAATCTTTAGAATTGACTAATAAAATCCCGTAACTCTTGCACTAAAAATCGAAATTTCGCGAAAAAGTATACAGATCATGAGGCCATCATACCAAATATCTTGACAAAGTTTGAAGTGAAATTGGCAAAAGGTTTGTGAAGTTAGAGTGCGACAAATAAAAAGATGCCTTTAGATTGACAAATAAAGTTCCATTACTCCTGCAGGAAAAATCAAATATTCACGAACACGTATACAGATCGTGACGCTATCATACCCAATACCTTTGCAAAGTTTGAAGCAAATTTGCCAAATGGATGTCAAGTTAGAGCGCGACATATGAAACGGACGGAAGGACGGACGGACGAACAATCGGACATTGGTTTACCATAATACGTCCGTCGTTTGCATTCAGGCTATGACATGTCAATTTTTTTTTTAATTTTGAAGCCGGTACATACAAAGACTAAATAAAATGGTCTAGGTCCGAATTAATTTACCTTTTCTTTCTTTTGTTTTATTTTGGGGGTTATACATTTCATTTTGCAGCTCACAACAGTACCTTGTGTTTTCATTCAATTTTCAGGACTTGATTCTCACTCAGATGCATTGCTTACTGTCATGAAGTGATTCTCTCTTTCTGTGATTCTAAAATACTCTATCTTTTGTTTCAGAATTAAATTGTATATACTAATAAAAGGACAAGCTGTTGGATAGATCAAAACAAAAAATGTAAGTTATGACAAAAAATTTTATTCTTAGATTATAATGCAACTCTACACGTAAAGCCTATTTTGATAGATAGATGATTTACGATCATGAAATTTACTGCTTACATTCGCTTCGTGAATACGTCTAGAATATTAATCGGAGTTTTATGTAAGACCGAAGTATAAAAATTAAATGTATTTATTCTACACATTCTTGTACCTTAAAACCGAACGTTGACAACCCGTGTCCTTTCAGTGCTGACAAAAAATATGATATCGGATATCCAGAAATCAAAGTATGTAAGGGAACGGTCATTATTTATCAGGCGGGGGGGGGGGAATGCTTCCACAAATTTCTGGGTTGAGATTTCGACCCCTCTGTCCAGCGTAAACATTTTTTTGACCCCTCACTAATGGTCAATAAATAATTTTGACCCCCTCCCCCTCTAATAAGTTCTCTGAGACATACATTTTTTTTGGGGTAACAGAAAGTCAGTCTGGGGAAAAATCTTAGAAAATAATAATTGCGTTTTGATAGAGCATGTTCAAAAAAAATTGTGGAAAGCCATCCTTACAGGTTAGGGGTCACTGTGTCCACTATCCCTAGCAACTGCCCACAATTTAGTTCCCTGATAATGCAACTTTTTCTGGCAAAAAGGTATTTCCGTATTCTATAATTGTAAGTCCTTATATTGTGAATGAAAAAGAAACAAGCTTTAATTATTCTGATTTGATTCGATATTTACAAGAAAGCTTGTGGAGCTGTCAAAAGCTAAAGCTATTAAACTGAAATTATTGGGCCACCGAAACGGCGGAATAAAATAACCTTCTTCAGTCAATGATACCTTTCAATGCATCACCAAAGCTAAAAACTAATTTTAAAAAATTACTCCCCCCTAAGAGTACCTTTCTGAANTTTCAACCCCCCATGAAACGACTTTCAAAATTTTGACCCCCCAAAATTATCCAGCTCCCCCCCCCCGCTGATAAATAATGACTGTTCCCTAAAAAGCCGAGAGAATAAAAAAGCAATGGAACTTAATTTAAAGCAAATATCAGCTGAGGAAAGAGCTTACACGATAGAGAATTAGTTACAAACAAATATTATTTGAATTTTTGATATTGTAAGTGTCCAATGTACCAGCACCAAATTACGGCACTCCTGGATAAGAAAAAAAGCTTTGGAACTAAAGTCCAGCAGCTGTGACTTGGACCTAGTTGCAAAAATGAATATCACGTCATTTTTATGAAATTCTATATTACCGGATGTTGAGCGTAAAAATATAAAACGTCCGACTCATACGATCATTGAAAAATTCTTTAATGAATATCTGTTGTGAAAAAATGAAGTTTTGGTTCGAACTGCGATTCAAGCTTCATTTGTTTTGTAATAATAATATAAATATTCCTTTTCCCTGTCTGCAATCTTTCTATGGAAATTTCTGTTGAGTTGCTAACAGACACAACTGCAATTGAAAAGGGGGGGGGGGGGTGGTGCGACATAAAACAGAAAAACAACCAGCAGCAATATCGAAAGCCATAACCCAAAAGTACAGTGCACCCTCGTTTATATCGCAACCTTTGGGACCAGAGGAATTTTGGCGACAAGCGAGGGTGGCAATATATCGAGGGAATAAATTACATAGAAACTCTGCAACTTTTAGAAAAATGTACCTTGAAAATGGTTGGCGATAAGTTGAGGGACCGCCGTTAAAAAGGGGCGGTATAACGAGGGAGCACTGTAGTAAAAAAAGAAGTACTAATTTCCAAAAATATCGAAATAGGAAGCCAACTTCAATACCAAGAACATCTACCGAGTTGCATACACGGAATGAAGCCTCGGTGTTTTTAAGTGGTTTTAATTTTGATAAAAACAGTAACTTTAGAAAACACGCATGGGAAAAATTTTAATGCCAGACAAGTTTTGCTGTTGGGCTGGTGAATCCCCTCTTGGAACTCTGGTACACTAGCAGTAACCTCTCACCAGCAGTATTAAAATCATACAATATGGAAAGCCATAATCCAAAAGTAGTCCAAAAAGAAGTCAGCCAATGAAACTTGTTAAACCGACATTTCTTTTTTAAAATGCTCGACCCAATTGCAAGTCAGGACCATTGAGGTTGACAATTTTTCCGATGGTTTTGAAACTGTTACGTCCTTTTACCTTATGGATTTGGGCACTTGACAATTCTGTTCGGAATGTGAAAAAAGGGGATAACAGGAAACATCTTATTACCCTCATTCACAATATACATGTCTTGTTTACCATTAACTGTTAATTAATTTAAGGAGAGTATATAATATAAAACTGTTATTGTATCGACATGCACTTTCACGACGGAAAACCACTTTAATACACATAAGGTAAAAACAAGCGCTTTTCAAATCATTTCAATTATATTCATTTTGTTTTAGAGAATATGGGATGCAAAAAGGCATTAAGGTGCACATTCGGCCTAATAAAGCTAATCTTGGAGATAGCAGATCTTGTGTTAGACTGGGACTTCTTTGATGAGGTAAATGATACTTCAGACGAAATATTGCCAAATAAAACAGGTCTGAAGAATGCAATACTAGCATTTGCCATAGTTGGAACCTTTTTTTCCTCTTAAATTGCCTAAGTATATATTATGAAACATGCAAAAAGAAGAACAAACATTCAACCTTTTCGACCATAATGTCATGTATAACTACTTGGTTGGAAGACATGCCACAAATTATCTTGGCTGTTATTGTAGCCGTCACCACAACAGAACTGATTTCCATTGTGCAATATTTTAAAGCTGGATACGCCATTTTTGAGGCTGTTGTCATCATCATCTTTTGGGTGTATCAGTTTAAGCGCACTGCAGACGATGACGATGACGTTGCGAATACTTCCTTGAAATGTGTTGAGATATTTGACCTGATTGGTACATTTCTTATTGCAGCATGCTCAATTTTTCTTCTTGTCGAACTAAAACATAATTTTTACTACTAAAAATGTACATGTGTATTCAGCTATGTATTTGGATAATAATTGTAAATAAACATTGTGTAAAAGATGTATTTCATATTTTACCGTGTTTACAAAATAGTAATTTGAAATTGTGTAAATTATGACTCATTTACAAGTTTTTACATTATCTTCTGGAACAAGGTTGCCGAGTGTTTTTTCTCAAAGAAGGGTTTAAGTGATTCGGGGTCTTAAATTGCGAAACCATTTTGCGAATCTGATGAAAATTGAAATGTACTAGTGTAAAATGGTTTTGAATAAATTATTAATAATAAATGAGCAAGATTTAGTCTGCCAGTGCGCATAAAATGTCACTTTCTAAAAATTCTTTCTTGACTAAGGGGCGGTAACTATATAGAAAAAATTATTGGAAAGTGATATTTTTGAAGATCGTTTTTTTTCTATTATATTTTCATTGACCCTTATTTATTACATATTTCCAAAGTGTTTTATTTAACACATTTTATTCCATATTTATGGCAAAAACCTATCGCTTTATTCATATAAAAATTCTTAAATTGTATTTTCTCCTTTTAAAGCATATTATAAAGGTCAAAATATTCCTCTTTTCGAAAGCTTCATTCTCCCGGCAAAACCAGTCTGGTATTCTATTGATTTTTACCAAAATTTGGCAAAAAATAATGAAAGGATATAGAGCAAATGAATATGAGAAAAAAAGTCTCTGCAAAAAGCATAACAAAACAAGGCAAAATAACAACGCTTCTGTTGTTGTTCTTCATCTTGAAGTCACCACGAGGCGTTCAACAATGTGCTTTGACTTACCTCATAGTAATATTTTACGAAAGGATATGGAGTAAATGAACATGAGACCATAAC
>MJUU01046894.1:79714-94721 GCA_002080025.1 Modiolus philippinarum | reverse complement strand
GGTATGAGCAAAGCTCATTGTTGAAGGCCTCATGGTGACTTCAAGATGAAGAACAACAATAAAAGCGTTGTTCCTTTGCTTGTTTTTTACCATGTATTTGTAGAGACTTTGCCTCATGTGCATTTACTCCATATCCTTTTATTCACCATTAATTAATGGCTTTACAATTTCTATAATTGGTTAATTAAGGTACTACATATATGAGAAAAAGCCCTTTGGCAATAATCAGTGTTTTGACCAACAATGAAATAAAATGTACTCAGTTTGTAATCACTCTTGTTTCTGTTAAACTATAAGGATGGAATGTTAGGCTTATCATGTCATTGAAATATTATTATTTAATAGTGATGGATTTAGATAAGCAACTGATGGTGTTTTGGAAATCACTTTAGTTGTATGTATGTATTTATTTTTTTTTTCAAATTTAATAATCCACCAAAAGTCTTCCTTTCATCCCTCTTTTTTCACAGAGCAAACCTTTTCTACTTTTTACATGTACCAAGTGAGAAATTATTTTATTGTTTGAAAAATTGTTATTAGACAATACATTTATTTATTGTTCATTTTTCCAATTTCAATGTTTTTCACTATATGGGTTTTTCGTAATTACAAATTGTACATATATAGCTGCAGGCAATATAAGGATTATCTGTCTGACACTTTGGCCTGTATGAATGAATGTATTATCTAACACTAAGATAATCCCTTACTTAGTACATGGAATAAGTAGAAAAAGTGTGCTCTATGAAAAATAGAGGGGTGAAAAGAAGGCTTTTGATTGGACGTGAGAATGTAAGTATGTGATAAAGGGTTGATAGTTAATCAAAAGTCCAGTGATAGTGCCAGACAAAGATACTAAACACCCTCGGGTAAGATTTCTAGCGTCTCGGTACTTGAAATCTTACCTTTTGATGTCTGAGATTCATCTGTCCGACACTGTTCCATGATTAAAATTCATATATCCTGTTAAAAGGGAATTTTTTTAATCTTTTTGTCTAAATCTGTATAAACTCCTGGCATGGATTTTCAGAAAGAACTTAACTAAATCTAGTAACTAAATCACTGCATTGCTCTTTCAAGGCTTTGTACCATAAAATTTCTAAAAGTATGGTTTTGGAAAAGAAAGGAAAATAGTATATAATTATTGACTGGCTATGACAACAATAGTAAATTTATGGTTCCCCAGAGACACATCGACGCGTACAGCGTTGGGAAATAGTTGTGTCGAGTGATTAAAGTTTTTTCCTTATTATACAACACATTAAAAATGTTACTCAATTGGAACTGACAAGTACATTAAACAATGAACGTCGTCACTGAAAAGTCCGGGAAAAGTCTTCGCAATGCTTTTCACTGACCGGTTAATAGTCTTTGAACTATTAACAGGTCTTTGAACTATTTACCGAAAAATAGTTCTTTTCTGAACAATGAAAAGTCATATACTTTTTATTACTTTGGATTTTCATCGAAAAATATTGGAAAGGCATAATAATAAAAAAAACACATATGATGTGCCATCGTTCTAACGGGGCCGTAGCAATGGTCAGAAGGCCCATTAGTCCAAAGGCCCATTGGTCCGAAGGTCCCCGTTCTAACGACACTATTGTATCACTTTGGTGAACGACATATTTCAGTTCCGTTCCTTTTGATTATTGGTTCTCTCTTCGGTTTTCCAAATTGAATGTTTTAATTTAATCTGCACTGATGAGACATACTTTGTCGAAATGGCAATATGAAGAAAATAAAATCGGCATTTTGTATATGTTCCAGACCATACGCGTATACGTATACGTGTACGGTCTGCTACGAGCTGGACAATACGCGTATATTTAGACCGTATGAGTACAAAGAAAAAGACAGACACTACATTCGTTATTCAAACAAAGAAGTAAGTTACAGTCAATACTTATAGCACCAACTACCACTGACAACGGTATAAATTATTAGGTCTTTATAAAAATAATAAATTACTAATATAACTGAAATTATAGAAGCAGTGACATAAAAAAATATTTTCACATTTTCACACAAATTGTAAAGGTAATACTTACACTTTCATTTTACATTGAGAAGTTTTGTTCTGGGACAGAGGTATTCCTTTTTGGAACATTGTGTAATTTCCGATGTTACGTGTATATTTATTCAGCCGTCCCTTTACGAGATTTCGGTATTTGCACCCTTTTTAGGGTAATTGGGAAAAAACGTTGTTGTTCCTTATAGGTGGTATTCAATGATTTTTTTCACAGGATTTTCAGACAAGAAGATCATACATTTTATTTCAATTAACATTCATTCATTTTTTACGATACGCTATTCTTTTATTTCAAATAACGTTCAATCAATAGGTCAATTTTATAAAGACGTCTCCAAAACATAATTACAGTAAAGAAAATTCTTATTTTTCTCTTTTATTTCCTTTAAAATAACGATTTTTAGAAAATCTTTATTTGTTTCTAAACATAAGAACTTAATTCATTAAATAATATTGCATACGGTTTATTAATTGATATATTATCTAAGAAAATGCTAGACTTTGAAATAGCCAGACCGTACGCGTACGGTCGGATCATACGCGTACGGTCCGACCGTATGGGTATTTCAAAAAAATACTCGTATGGTCCGGACCGTACGCGTACGGTCCAAATACGAGTACGGTCTGGAAAATATGTATTATAAAAAATATTATTAATTTCATTATTTGATTAAATTTTACAATTTGTTCATATATTATTTTAGCATAATTTCATCATTATTCAGATTATTATTGCAAATTCATTAATATGATATAACAAAAACCTGAAGTAATTTATATAGTTATAATTAGTTTAGAAGACAAACTTACCTTAATCGTGTCTTAATTTCATCTTAAAATGTATAAGCATATGGTGAAAATATCAACGACTATAACCGGAGCTAGCTTTCACTATTTCTTCACACATGATGCTCAAGTATTTTGACTTTACAGTGTTGTAAAACCTCTTTTTGACGTATCTGAATGCACAGAGAGCAGAGGACATTTGTCATTCGGTAAATCATGTCTGACAAGTATCTTTTATGTTGAATGTGTATTCAGGAGATGGTAGAATACTACTTTATGTTTTAACCAATTGTATAAAGCAATATGGAAGAGAAAAATATATATTACATACACTGCAGGCATAACAGATTTGTATTAATGAATTCTTTCTCTAAACAATGGTTTAATACGAGCTTTATTTAGGAAAGTGACTGCAAAATTGCATGTACTATAAATTAAATTTGTCACCTAAGTAACATATACATGTAGTTTACATATAGTAGAAAAAATATTGATATCTTTACTAATGGAAAAAAGAAACTGTGCACTTATTCGAAATATAAAAGAATTTAAATAAAAATCATTACAAGCCAAAATATACAAACTCCAAGGCATCTTATCTACAACAAAATAACAGTTGACCAGAAAAATAACGATGAAAAGAGACCAGTATGATCACCCACTTTTTCGATGTGTTTGGCGATTCATCAACGAACGAAAGAAGTAAAAGTTCAAGAAAGGCAGATTGTCGGTAGCTGTTAAGCCAATTCCGGTTTAGCAAAAAAAAATAAAAAAAGGATTTAGGCGATGCAATATTTTGTCTTTTTATTGCCATGATCTGCATTTGGTGAAAATTCGACAAATTTGCATTTGGGTTGTTCAAGATGTCAGAAAGGTGCATAAAAATGGTGTTGACCCTAATTGTCATGTAAGGTCAGATGTTGACTTTGTTTCAAGACAGATACTGGATCTTGTTTCAGATACAGGTTTCAAAATAATTAAAGTTGTTTTTTTTCAACACCGGACAACATTCAGGAAGTAATGGCGGATGCCCGAAACCTTCTGCGCATGTCAGAAGGCAGGCTATTAGGGTGTTCGCTTTATGGGTTTTGACCTAAAATAGGAATTTTTATGGTTCCAGAAGTAGTGAAATTGTTAAAAACATATCCGTAAAGACTGTTTCTTTTTTTCATGAGCCGAAAAATCTTTGGTGATGTCATGTGTTCATGTTTGTGAACCACGTTCGAAATACGCTAGTTCTTTTCTTTTTTGACACATTCAAACCTTTGACTTTTCTACACTTTATACAACCCTACAACACAATAAACTGAAAACAGTAATTGCAGATTAAATACACCAATGTTTCTACACAAAAAATGGAGAACGCAGATACACCTATTTAGTTATAGGGAAAGACAAGACATACTTAATCAAGAACCACACTGATTCAAACAAGAAGTACACGGAGACTGACATAATCAAAATATAAAGAATTTTTGATCGACAATATTTTTGTCGAATTCTGAGGTCTTAGTTTCCAACAGACAATAGGGATTCCTATGGGAACAAACTGTGCGCCGCTTTTAGCTGACTTTTTCCTTTACTTGTACGAGGCCAAGTTTTGACAAGGGCTTATTCAAAGAAAACAAAAACATTCAGCCCAGTCCTTTAATTTCAGCTTCCGCTACATAGACGATGTACTTTCTCTTACAAATCCTAGATTTAAGGAGTATTTACATCAGATCAATCCTAATGAACTTGAAATTAAAGAAACAACTGAAACACCTACTTCAGCTTCGTACCTAGATCTTTTATTGTATATTGACGAAGATGGACGTTTGAAATCTAAGCTATATGACAAGTGTGATGATTTTAATTTCCCAATCGTGAACTTTCCCTTTCTTAGCAGCAATATGCCTACCTCTCCAGCCTGTGGAGTGTACATTTCACAGTTGATTCGTTCATGTAGAGCGTGTATTTTGTACAGTGATTTTTTGAACAGAGCAAAAACATTGTCTCAAAAGCTGCTCAGTCGGGGATTTGTTCAACCTATGTTAATTTCATCCCTTAAGAAATTCTATGGCCGTCACCATATCATTAAAAGATATGACGTGCCAGTATCCAGAATGAAAGTGGAAATTTTCAGCTAGATTCACGTCTTCCCGAGTTTGACTACCGACTTTGACATTTTCCCGGATTGACTCACTCACCGTGTGACGGGTGCTGTTAACAGAGCAGGACATGCTTACCCTTCCGGAGCATCTGATGTCACTCTCAGTTTCACTGGAGTTCACACTGTGAGTGCCTTTGTTTTGAAAATTGTAATTTCTATTTCTATGCTTTGTATCTGTCTAACATCATTGTTTTTTGTATCTAACGTTATTGTTTTCTGTTCTCGTTTTGGCCATACCTTTGGACTGCGATTTTTGTAAATTTCACCCCTTTGTTCCTTCGGTATTCTACTGCCGTTGTTTCTGATAATCAGACAAGATTTTCGTTATAGAAGAAAAATGTTTTCTAACTTGCTGAAAGTCAATACAATCCGATTACACTCCCAGAAATATCTGAAGCATTTGATCTTGACTCTAGGTGAAAAAGTGCAAAAGTACGGATATCTTCAAAACGACAGAAAAAATTGAAAAACCAAATCAATATTGCTCTGTATATGTTCCAGTAAAACCATGCCTAATATCGAAAAAATATCCCTTTCAATTTAAGAAATATTGCTTTTTTACCATTGCAATTGTTTTTTTTTTGTTTTGCCAGCAGTACATTTTCATTGGTTGAATAAATTTCTAAAGAAATACGGAACCAAAGGCCACATAAATTCGGAAAACATGACAATATAAGAATTGAATAAAACAAAACGTATATTTAGAAGATGAAACAAACTGAACATAATACGGACGCAACAAAAATCAAGCACTACATTTTTTGTAACATTGTTAACCAAAAAAAAACAGGAGTGTCATCAGGTGTTCCAGTATGGAAAGCTTCACCTGGCTACCGGGGGAGAACATGGAAACACGAAGTCTCTACAACTATATTATAGAACAAAACAAATGAACAACGCCTTTTTTGTTGTTGTTGCTGTTCTTCCTCTTGAAGTCATCATGGAGCCTTAAAGAATGAGCTTTACCTCATGCATGGTAAATCCAAGACGACCTTTAGCACCGGTTTGAGCGGATTTCATTGCTAAATGTCAAACAAAGTTACGACCATGTTTCGGTTTTTTACTCATAGATGCGAGGTCGTCAACAAACATTAATTAAAATGGCTAAGTGATCTCACAATCACTGTCATCAGTTGCCCTACAAAAGAACCAGTGTCTCAAATCAATTACAGCATACAGTCAAACGCAGGGTACTCATCAGTCGATTGTAGAAAACATGGCGTTATAAAATAACAAAATACCGAAATTACTGTGAATTTAGTTTCTGCATAATTTTATGCGCATTTCAACAGCTTATGTATAAAATGTATAAAATCTGATAGAGAACAAATTAACAATAAGATATAAAAAGGAAAGCCAAAATCAGCCAAGGACAGACATTTGCATGAGGGAGATACTCCTTAGGTTTAACAAAATGTTCTTATTTAGATTCTATTGGTTATTTGATCTCTTTCAGCTAATATATGCTCATAACAATATTTCAAGCTTTGAAGCAGATGTATGTGTATCAATCTCTTTTTTAATTCAATTTTTTACATTCATTCGTAGATTTGATTTAATAGTCTTTAAATCTTTGATAAATAAGAAAAAATATATAACGTCATCTGAGTATATCGGAAAACTGAAATCTTTACCCATATTAAATGTATTTAAAGATAATAACACGCTAATTAGCTGGAAAACTTGTTGGTTCAAACCTGTGCCTTTAAATGTATCGTACAACTGGTATCATTTCTGATCATTCTCTGCTTTGTTCAAAGAGGAGTATATGGTTCTCTCAAAGATCAGACTGATTCTGTCGATAGCTGATTTTTGTTGAACTATTTAGATTCTATTGGTAATGTTTTCTCTTTCAGCTTTTACCCATATTTCGATATATCGTTTTCCAAAATTTCACTGCAGAAACATAACGCGTCAAATTCGCATATGCAGAAACAAAATTTACAGTAACTTCGGTATTTTGTTATTTCTTAAATACACTTAAGTTGGATTTATTGTGAGAGAAAGTTAAAAATAAAACCGAGATTGAAAAAAATACTTTGAATTTTAAAGTGAATTGATGCACTTAGCTCACAAAGACCATAAATTAGTGATATATATGTGTTTGTATACAAGTAATTGAAATGTACTGTATTACGATAGCTAATCAAATTTGAATATACACCAAAATTTATAACTTGTTAACAACGCATATATCCAAACGATATTCAGTTTCCCACTTGCATGAAGATTGTTCAACTCGGTAAGTTTAAAAAAAAATTGATATCAATTGAATATATTACAATATATTTACTGTTTATATATTAAAATAAACTGGGTCACAATTGAAAGACAAAATATTTCAAGAATGAATAAAGTAATAATTTGGAAAAAATATGCCATGAGTTTTCAGTTTTATTTTTTCATGAAAATTATGCATGTTTAGAAGATTTTGATTTTCTTTACAGAAATTATTTAATATTTAAAATTTTCTAAATAAGTACTGCAAAAAATAATAATAATCAGTTTGATTACATTCAGTTTTTGAACATCTTTTAGTTTATGTTTTTCCAAACGTTTAGATTTTATCTGTACTGAAGAGACATATATTTTCGAAATGCGCACATGGAGAAAGTGAATTCACAGTAACTACGGTATTTAGTTAATTGATGTACTTTCTAAAGGATTTCGGGGACAGTGACTATGTTATTTTTCAAGTTACTGAAAATTTATCATCGTCAAACAACTATCATAAAAGCTACTTAGCCGGGTTATGTGCAACAACTATTACTTTTGTAATTAAAAAAATGTTTGGTAAACTTCAAGATTTGACGGATCGTAACAATGTATCTATATCACAAGTCAAAAATCATCTTCTTTCTCTTAATAATCCAAAATTCAAGGAATATTTACACCAGATCTATCCCAATGAGCTTGAAATTAAAGAGACTACCGATACACCTACTTCAGCTTCGTATTTAGATCTTTTAATTTACATTGACGAAAAGGGACGTTTGAAATCTAAGCTGNTTGTTTTTGAATATACCGGATTTGACATTACGTCGGACATTTCCCACATTTGGTGCAGCTAGTCATAGTTTCCCTTCCTTTCCATAGCTTTCCTGTCTTTTAGGTTCATACTATTACTTTGTTACATTTTTATGCGTTTGTAATATGTTCTTTTTTTTACCATGTATTTGTAGAGACTTTGTCTCATGTGCATTTACTCCATATCCTTTTATTCACCATTTTTAATTTTGCCTTAATCAATTTTTAATTTTGCCTTAATCATTGATGTTGTCTCTCTATGTGTTATCATAACATTCCCATGTATATCTAAGATTTTCATCTTGCAATGTGTCAAAGTTAGTCAGGAGAACAAAATACCTCCTTTTCAAATTATTTCGCTCTTGCTTTTTGATCTGTAAATAAATATTAGCTCTATATATTATACCTGCAACTTTGTGACTTCCATTTTGCAGAAGCAATCAGATCAGAAAGAAGTTCCCTTATACCTCTCGATATGATAGAAAAGAGGCTTTTACCTTCCTAGACAAGTGCCACTTGGTACACTAATAGTATTGAATATCTGGATGTGGAGGTTACAACACTTGCCTTTGAATACAACACATATTTTTAGTTTAACAGTGTTTTTCACATTTGCTCTTGTCAAGCTCCTATTTATATGAAAGAAAGTTCATCAAAGAAAATTAAATTTTTTCCATTATTGAAATTAAGGTTGAATCGAGTACATCAGAAAGCAAAATCTTGTTCTGCATTAATGATGTGTAAGAGGTAGACAGGCTTTGAGTTGTTTTACGTCTTGAAATAAAGCAGGAAACGCGTGGATTTTTTTAAAACAGAAGTAAAAATTCTTATCAATCAGACTCTAAAAAAGGTAAGATGGCTGGAGAATATAAGGCCTAGTAGAATGTGGGCTACTGCTGAAGGTATGGTTGCTACTGAGAGTCGAAATGTTATTATAATTTTTGCATTTTCCTTCGGTTTTGGTTAGCCTCTATATAATAAGAAGACCCCTTTCAATATAGTACATATTTGTTTTAGATATACCGATTTAAATACATAATATTCTTATTTCAACACTTAATGTCTTACAAGATGCAAAAAAGGATTGATTGATTGATTGATTGAATATTGTTTACCGTCTACTCATAATCAGCAATATTTCAGCTATATCAAGACGAGAACAAGTTTGTCAATAAATAATAACTTTGGGGTATTGAAAGGGTAATGGTGCTGCTCCTGAGAAAGTAGGGTTAAATCGAAAGGGACAGGGAATTTATCAATTTAGCTGATCACCTACGGAGCAAAAAATGAAATGAAATCGTTATCTAAAGATTTAATAGATACCAAAAGCCAACAAATGCTCAGGCAAGCGAAATCATTTTTAATTCAATAAAAATATTCAAATAGATTTGAACAATACAAATTTATACTCATTTACAGAAATTATCAGATTATGGAATTGCAAAGTACCCCTGGGCAGTAAGAGTGCACTGCAATTGTCGAACCGTTTATCGATTTTCTCCTGGTAACAATTTTTTTTTGTCCAAGTGAAGATGTTTTTGATTTTAATATCAAATGGGGTATATACAAATCAAATTATTTTTCCTTATCAAATGGAGTATATACAAATCAAATTATCTTTCCTTATCAAATGGGGTATATAGAAATCAAATTATCTTTCCTTTGCTCATATATAATTAACATGATAGAAGGAAATTATCGTCAAATTATCCTCATTATATTGAAAAAATTATGCAAAGTAAATTAAATAGGAATAACAGGAAGTATCTAATGTGTAGATTGTCCCCATGATGAGTTTGCCAAGTTCAACTTTATAATTACAGGCAAAAAAGGGGGAAAGTTGAAACATTATCTTAAGATAAGCATACCAGAAACACAAATAAATGAAAGTTAGCGAAACAGTTTTATTTAGGCCCAATGACGTGTAATATTTTTCAAAGTTGATAAAAGAATATTCAAATATGTTAAAGTTTTATAGAAACAACTCAAGTTTATTAATGTACAGAAAAAGGATATTACAACGCACTCCAGTTATCTTGAAATAATCTTGATCTATATTTTTCTCGAAACGATTTTGCTATATGAAGCTCTTTTTCCCCCTGAAAAAGGACATGATTTTTCGGTACTGTATTCGGGTTAGAGAACTAAATACCGAAGTTACTGTTAATTCATTTTCTTCTTATGGGCATGTCGACAACCTATGTCTCTTCAGTGTAGATAAAATCAAAACATTGGAAATCCAGAGATCGAAAGATGCATAAAAGTTGATAAAGAACAGATAATCAAAAGGAACAAAATTGAAACCCAAAATCAGCTACAGAAAGAGCTAAAGAAAGAGGAAGAGGAAGATACTCCTCAGTTTTAAACAAAATTTTTAACTTAGATATTGTAAGTTTCCACATAAAATCGGGCCAACACCAAAGTACTTGACTACTGGGTTGGTGAATACCCTAAGGGACTTATAGTCCACCACCAGTGGCATCGACCGTAACTCGAAGACAAAATGTATTTTTTGCACGAAAGAATTAACATTATGCGAAAAATGTTTCTTGCAATTTCTGAACGATCTCCGGACAGGGTCAGGGTCATTATCCGGAATTTCTGTTTGCAGATCTAAATAGTGATAATGTCATCATTTTCTTTTTACCAAACAATCACATTTTCGAACCGGCTGACTTCAAACTTTTGATGCTATATCGATTATGATTTTCTCAGGCCTACTATCCGTTTTCAACTACCGTTCTCATAAGTGTAAAACGTGTGTTACGCGATCTTGACGTTTCGACGTCTCACGGCACCTGCAGTTACGTGATTTATCATTTGATGAGGATGTTTGCTTTGGATTAATCAATTGTCTTTAGTTTGTTCTTCTTTTCACATAACAATGAACTGCGAGGGCAAAAATCAAGATCGACAGTCTGACCGCGGGAAGAGATTGTCCCCGCTGCTTTCGGGATGACCGGGGCATCAAAAAGAGACATTGTTTTCCACTTTTAAGATGGCAAATTGTTAAACTGATGACGTGTCCAAATTATTGACATCAAACAATTTAAATCACCCATCAGTTAACTGTGCGAACTCAATCAACTGGTCAAAAACTACCATTCCGGATTTTCATCGTATCCGTTTCGGAATTGATTTAAAAATGAAATAAACTAATGCGTCTACGTTGAATACATTAATACCCTTAAATAAAAGCTTTAAATTGCGAAATAGAAAAATATTTTTACAAAATTACCTGTGTATCGTTTCCTTTGTTGAGTAGTGTACATCTATACCTCACTGTGGTGTGACGAGTGCTGTCTATTGGACAGGATATGCATATCCATCCGGAGCACCTATTGTCATTGGACTTCACATTATAAGGGTCTTGTTTTAATTGTTGTGTTTTTTTTTATTTCTGCGTTTTGAAGCTGTCTTACGTCATTGTTTTCTGTGTTCTCCATTTGCAAAGTCTTTGGACTTCGATTTTGATAATCACTAATCCTATATTCCTTTGGTATTCCGTTGCCGTTGTTGTTTAAACTTTCATTCTCTTGTCCAATTCTCATGTTTATGTTTCAAGTCTTTTATCGGTATTAAAGCAATCTTGCTACAACCAAGATGCACTAAACAAACGTTGTAATGAAAGTTTTTTTCAGTAACTGGATTGGCTTTAAGGAGGTCATTGTTCTTAATACAGAAAGCCTCGCCCGTACCATTTCAGTTAAAGTATGTCGAGATAAGGCAGTGTTTAATAGAGTACTTAACGTACTTTAACATAAACAACTTAACTAACGTAAGGCTCGAGTTATTTCCCTTTTTTTATTTGAGAGAATGAGATTTTTTTTTATGATTTTAATTCGAAAAGTGTAGATTAAAGGAATCAATATTAAACTGTTAATATGATTGGAATTTTACTCACAACACTTTCGTAACTTTGTGATAGCTATGAACACATTGCCAAAACTAATTTATATTTATAAAAAGAATCAGAATTTGCCTTTATAAAACGTAACTACACACATATACATGCTGAAAAAATATTTTCTTTGGAATTCAAGAATACGGTACTTTCGAGAGATAACTAATGAGACAGAAATGAGTCGACCTCAAACCTCAAAAACCTCAAAAACCAGTAAGGGGGAATGAGACTTGATTATTCCTGACATACATCCAAAAAAACAATCGAAGTGTACTCTGTTATTCGTCTTATGACGATGGTTTTACTTGATGTTAAGGTAACGTGTAGCGCTTAAAAATAGATTAAACAATCGTGTACACTTAGCTGACAGTTATAAATTAACAAGTACTGGTACTATATTGGTGTTCTGTTTTTATGTAATCGAAGAACCTTTCAAGTGGCAAACAAGACTCGGAAGTCCATTATTGTAGGTTATTTTTGGGGATTCGGGGATCAGACGTCTCCTACCCTCTCCAACTGTGCACATTAAATCAAATTATTGAAATAAAACTTTCAGAATATCTTACTAACACGTTTATACTTTAAGTTTTCATTGCAAAAATGAATATGCCATTTGTTCGTGTCTTCATTTCAGTGATACCATTGCATCTTTCGAATTTTCTGTAAGTTTTGTGCTACACGAGAATTTACAGAACTTTTTGAATAGTAAAAAAGTCATATTTTCGAAAACATATATATACATTACTGTTGAATGAACGCATGGTCTTCATTAGTATTTACATTATTTTTTCCAAGTTAAAGATTGGCGGTTGAAATTTGTTATATAAAAGAAAATTGAACTGTGCACATATATGGGTACAAAAGTAGGCGCACAATTGAAGTAAGCAATGCTTTGGTGTACTGATTTATTTAGGGCACATTCTATACCACACAAGCTTTATTTATGTACGAGAAAACTCGTTTCTAATTATAACTATGTTTGCCAAATGATTACAAAGAGCTGAAAGATAGAATTCTTGCTTCGATTACACCGACATGTAAAACATATCGACAGAAATTCATTATAATGTCTCGTTTATTGTTCATTTGTCTGTCCATCCGTTTGATACGTCATCTCCATCGTTACATCCTAAACTGTCAGAGACATGCATATCTTATACATCAGACTGCACTACATGTATGGACATTTTTTCTGAACTGTCAATACCATAACTTCATAGTGCTTGCTGTAATGTCCTGCACATGTACGTTGCAAGTAATCACTTTGGAAACATGAAGACCATGTAAAATTGTATAGAGCTTTATGGTTTATATAGTGTTAAGCGTTTTTCACATACCATATAAATGCCTGTAACAGTAACAGTTCTCTTTGAGGTATAGATGAAATAATGCTTTAAGTTGGTAAAAAAAACAACGGCAACAATAAACAAGAACAACAACAAAACAATCACTCAATTAATATATATGCTCTCAAAATTCAAGTGGAATAGGTCAAAATGATATTAATTTGAATTCGCCTAAAATTGAGTCCTGTATGTGACCGTCAAACATGCGCCTCTCATTATTGTGTCATCTCTTCACTGCCAGGTTTTGTTCAGTGACGTCGTGGTACCGGTTAATTTCAACAGGAACAACTGTATAGCATGCATGAAACGGTTAGTTTTCTACAATCACTATCGCAAATCGGGAAATCGTGAAAGTGAAATCCTTTGTTACTATGATAAATAAAAAGAAAATCGGTCAACTAAAAGTCCGAATTTCGGCCAACTTCTTTAGTGACAGAGTTTGGCAAGAAACGCACTGAAGCGCACATTTACATTACATGTAATTACATGAATCAACTTTATTTCAGAACTATAATTTGTATTAGTATTATTTTGAACAAAAGGCACAGGATATTGGGAAGTCCAGGAGTAATAGTTTACATAGGCATAACAAGCTGTAGTGTTTCTCTAGTGTTCCCTAAAACCAAAACACTGTTATTTATTGCCATCACTTTCAGTCCCGCGGTGCTGTTTGAAAATTGAATGAAAAATCTTGATCTGGTCCTTTTGTGGACTACAGAAACTAGTATTTACATTTTTGCGGTCTCTCATAATATACGGGCTAACAGAATTGCACACCATTAAGATGACCCCAATGCAATATACTGTATTGTAAAGTTGCAAATTAAAACAAACGATACTGGATATTGATATGGTAAAAACATAATTTAAACAAATTTGAAACATACTGACTGACTTTTAAATTTTCCAAGTAAAATGAATTGACAAATAATCGAAGAGGAAAAATATGAACAAATATAATTAAAACCAATACAAATGATGTGTCTTTTGAAGTACTTTCCATTCTCATTGTAACTTTGGTATTTTGTCATTCCAAAACGACGTTCAATTTTCCCTCAGCCAGTTTAAAAATATATGCCTCGATTATTGGTGAAAGGGATACAATCCAAATACATTTCAATACATTACGTTAAAGTTGTATTAAGTTTAAGTTAAGTTGCTTATCCGGAAACCTCTAATAAGTATTAATATACCGCCCCCCCTTTTTTTTACAGCAGACCGATTTCAGAAGCGATAAAAAAATCTTCCGCGCATTATAGACGACTCTTTCAAAACCCTCCAGCGCTAACGCTTTTACGCTTCTTGAGACCATCCTAAAATCAATTCTACGTTAACGTCAGCTTCCAAAGACGAAGCCTACGAAGGAGGGAGGGAAAAAACAAACAAACATTTCAAACAAGCTTTACCTTTTCAAGTGTCTTATCAATTTGATTAATTTGTGTAATTTTTAGAAGATAGAATTCCCATGAACCTACTTTGCATGGCATTGGATATGGAATTTATGGAATATATTTGTAATGCTTGAACTTCAGCATGAAGTCAAATTGGTATAAAATTCAAAGATAAAACCTGGAAACAAAACTGCATTTATTTATTTATTTATTTATTTTATTTTATTTTATTTTATTTGTTTATTTTTTTATTTTTGAAATTTTCACAAACCTACGAGGGAGATTGCCGTTAAACGTATCATAGAGCTAGGATGGCCTTAGCATTAATAAAAAAAAACCGAAAAATGGTGATGTTCGCATCTTTGTCAT
>MJUU01046894.1:55944-70936 GCA_002080025.1 Modiolus philippinarum | reverse complement strand
TCGCAGGGTTAGCAAATGACATTATCCAATCAGCCACCGAACAGGTATTTCTAAAACATATTCATTACTGATCGTGTGACGGGTGCTGTTAACAGAGCAGGTCATGCTTACCCTTCCGGAGCACCTGATGTCACTCTCAGTTTCACTGGAGTTCACACCGTGAGTACCTTTGTTTTGAATGATGTTGTTTCTGTTTCTGTGCTTTGTATCTGTCTAACGTCATTGTTTTCTGTGTCTAACGTCATTGTGTTCTCTATTCTCGTAGCCATGTCTTTCGACTTCGGTTTTTGTAGATTTCACTCCTTTGTTCCTTCGGTATTCTACTGCAGTTGTTTCAAGAAAGAATCCTATCTATAGTATGCGATAAAATGCAAATACCGACTACAACTAAAATTTGGTACCGATTTACCTTATACATAAAACAACAGTGACATCTATAGCATTTGATATAATGTAAATGCCAACTGATTCTAAAACTTGGCACAAATAATCTAAAGATTGCATTCTCAATTTGGACAAGTCTGAAGAAGCCATGCAAAAAGATTCATATATATATATATATATATATATATATATATATTATCTCAACTAATTCTAAAATTTGGTACAAAACAACCTATAACATTTGGTCTAAATAGAACCAAAATATGCACTTACAGTATGTCATTCTTTATCATATTTGATATGATTAAAAAGGATTCTAAAGGAGAGTCATCGCGCGGCTTTAAAAAATTAAATTTAAAATAGGTTCCGGTCGATTTATTATTCTACTATACAATTGACAATTTTCATTTTTTTTTTGAATGTACGTGAAAATTACAAAGTTTGTGTCCCGGTTTGTGTAGGGTGAATGAAAAATAAAAATAAGCCTAAATTGAAAAAATAGTAGATATGTGTTTTAAGAGGATAACATATAACTCTTTGTCCCCTTCCCAGCATATCGATACTCAAATGCAAAAAGGGCATATTATATGAATACCTACGTAGAAAAAGAAAAAGTGTCACTCATTTCACGAATCATAGCAACGTGTGAAATAAAATTACGGTAAGTCAGATTAAACAACCGTACTTTCATCTGCTTATTACTGATACTGTATATATAAAATGTGACTAAATATCGGTATATTAGTCCCAGCCAAAATAGCATAAGTAGTATATTCTATATTTAACAAGATTATTTAACAGCAGGCTTGATAAAAAAAAACTAAAGATGAGACTGTTAACTGGAAATAGATATGATTTGGAAAAAGATGTTCAGCAAAATAAATTAAAATCGCAATTCAAATACATTGTATTGGAACTTCACAAATAGTGTAACGTGTATAGTGCATAGTGTATGGTTGAATGTTGTAGGGTGTATTGAAGTATGGTTTGTGGTGTAATGGTGCATGGTGTATAATGTATGGTATGAGGTATAAGGTGTAAAGGTAACATAATACCGAAGTGGCTGTTAATTTGGATTCTGCATATACGCATTTCGACAACTTAGTCTCTTCAGTGCAGATAAAATCAAAATATTGGAAATTCATATACCAAAATAGGTGTAAAGACTGATAGAGAACAAATAACCAATAAGTTCTAAATAGAAAAGCCGAAATCAACTTAGGACAGAGCTATGCAAGAGGGAGATACTCCTTAGTTTTGAACAAACTTTTGTTAAATTTAGATATTGCAAGTTTCCTGATAAAATCAGTTTTCGGACCAGCATAGAAGTACTGGCTACTGGTTTGGTGAATAACCTCGGGGATTAACAGTCAGTATGAGGTGTAATGAGGTATATGGTGTAATGGTACATGGTGTATGGTGTATGGTATGATGATGTGGTTGGTTATGTTTTGCTGTAAAAGCACTGTACATAAATGTGGTATAATGGATACCTACAATAAGCGTAAAACGAAACAGAATATAAAGGGAAAACTAGTGTACTTTTAAAGTAATAAGTAACAAATTTTCATCAGTAATGAACTTTTTGACACTTTAAACTCAAAACTTCCAGTAGCCGTTTCTAGTAGATCAAACTTATCCATATGTACCATCATACAAAAAGTGGTTTAACAAATGATTAATTGACACTACTAAAATATTTGTGAGAATCTTTTGCGTATTCCTGTGTTCCCTGTTACTACTTTTTAACAATAGATTGGAATTTATTTAGTGTAAAGAATCCATTCTTTGATTTATTTTGTAGAACTATTCTATTCAATTATATCCACAATAAAAAAACTGAAGTATAAATGATTACTTTCAAAAATGTTAGAGTTTCTGATCGACAATATATTTGTTCAGTTTGGAGGGCTTGTTTTTCAACAGACTATCGGAATTCCAATGGCCATAAACTGTGCACCTCTTTTAGCCGATTTGTTTCTCCACTCCTATGAGGCTCAATTCATTGAAGTTCTACTTCAAAATAAAGAAAAAAAAACGGCCCAGTCCTTTAATTTCAGCTTCCGTTATATAGATGATATTTTATCACTAAACAACCCTCGCTTTGGTGATTTTCTTCATCAGATCTATCTAAAAGAGCTCAAAATTAAGGATACTACAGATACTTCCACATAAGCCTCTTTCCTTTACCTTCATCTTGAAATTGACAACAGAGATACACTACATACTACATATGACAAACGCGATGACTTCACTTTTCCAATAGTCAACTTCCCTTTTCTTTGTAGCAACATTCCAAAAGCACCGGCATATGTAGTTTACATCTCCCAATACATTTGCTTCTCAAAGGCCTGTGGTCGATACAGTGACTACCTTAATAGGGCTCGATTGCTTACAAATAGGCTACTTTAAGCAAGGTATGTTGCCCATAACTTGAGATCATCACTACAGAAGTTTTACGGTCGACATCACGATCTTGTGGACCGCTATGGGATATCTGTTTCCCAGATGACAACAGATCTTTCTCTTTGCCACCAAAGTTTTTTTTTCCTATACCGGATTTGACTTTTATACCGGAGTTGACATGTTCAACACGGCGGGTGTCCTATAAGAATCATGAGATGCTTTCTCTACCGGTGCACCTGATCTCACCCGTGGTTTTTTTTATTGGGTCCGTGTTGTTCATTTTTGTATATGTGTGTGTGTCTTCATTTTCTTTTCTGTGCCGTGCTCATGTTATGTCTTTGTTTCTTCATTTTTCCGACGTTGAAATATGTCCTTGTATTGTTTGTTTTGGAGTGACGGTTCGATTCTCACTCAAAGTTATTTTATTATGTGGTCTTTTGACCACCAAACGCCAATGTCTTCCACCCAAAAGTCAACATAAATATCTATCAAGACTACATAATTATCTGACAAGTCGACATAAATATCTGACAAGTCGACAAAAATATCTGACAAGTTCACATAATTATCTGACAAGTCGACATATTATAAGACAAATTGACATAATTATCTAGCCAGTAATTATGTCAACTTGTAATATAATTATGTCGACTTGCTAGATATTTATGTCGACTTTTCAGATAATTATGTGAACTTGTCAGATATTTATGTGGACTTGTCAGATATTTATGTCGACTTGTCAGATAATTATGTAGTCTTGATAGATATTTATGTTGACTTTTGGGTGGCAGACATTGGCGTTAGGTGGTCAATAGACCACATAATAAAATAATTTTTTATCTGACAAGTAAACATAATTAACTGACAAGTAAACATAATTATCTGACAAGTCAACATAAATATCTGACATGTTGACATAAATATCTGACAAGTCTACTTAATTATCTGACAAGTAGGGGCAGAACTATGCCACTATAGGTGTAAATGCCAACTAATACTAAAATGTTGAACAATTTTATAGAAATCATTCAAGAAGAGTCCTATCTATAGTATGCGATAAAATGCAAATGCCCACTGCAACTAAAATTTAGTACCGATTTACCTTAATCATACAACAACAGTGACATCTATAGTATTTGATATAATGTAAATGCCAACTGATTCTAAAATTTAAGACAAATAATCTGATTGCATTCTCAATTTGGACAAATTTGCAGAAGTCATGCAAAAAGAGGCATATGTATACTCTTTATTTTTCTTAGATATGGTGTACTTGTACATGAGATAATATCTCATGTGTACACTTTGTTCAATTTCTTTTATCTAATTTTATGGAAATTCTAAAACCTAAGGATTAACTCCCTCCATCGTAGTTTTGTCCTTAGTTATATTTGATATTACTGATTATTCGGATTTCGTTTAGTTTTATGCATTTTAAACATTTTTTGAAATTATGGATTTCCCTTGTTTGGGTTCTAGTGCTGCTGATGAGGAATTAATTTCCGAAATGGACATACATATCATTAAAATTATTGCAGCTGGAGTTAACATATGTGTTATGATCTCATGTTCATTTACTCCATATCCTTTCGTGAAATATCTATATTATACGATAAACAACCTATAACTTTCAGTCTAAATTGATCCCAAATATGCACTTACAGTATGCCATTCTTTATCATATTTGATATGATTAATAAGGATTCTAAAGGAGAGTCATTGTGTGGCTTTAAAAAATTAAATTTAAAATAGGTTCTGGTCGATTTATTATTCTACAACCGACGCTTTTCAATTTTTTTGTTTTTGTTTTTAAATGTACGTGAAAATAACAAAGTTCGTGTCCCGGTTTGTGTAGGGTGAATGAAAAATGAAAAAAAAAAGTTTATATGTGTTTACTAGGATAACGTATAACTCTTTGTCACCTTCATAGTTTACTTGATACTCAGATGAAATAATGGGCATATTATATGAATACCTACACAGAAAGCGATTACACGAACCATAGCAACGTGTGAAATAAAATACGGTTAGCCAGAATAAAAAAAATGAACTGTGATCCTCTTATTGCTGATATTGTATATATAAAATGGGACTAAATTCCGGTATATTAGTCCCAGGTAAAATACCATAAGTAATATTTTCTATATTTAACAAGATTATTTAACAACAGGCTTGATAAAAAAATCTAAAGATGAGACTATTAACTGGAAATAGATATGATCTTGAAAAAGATGTTCAGCAAAAAAAAATTAAAATAGCAATTCAAATACATTGTACTGGACACTTCACAAATAGTGTAAGGTGTAACATGTATGGTGCATAGTGTATGGTTGAATGTTGTAATGTTGTAAGGTGTATTGAAGTATGGTATATGGTGTAATGGTGCATTATGTATAATGTATGGTATGAGGTATGAGGTGTAATTGTATGAGGTGCAATGAGGTATATGGTGTAATGGTACATGGTGTATGGTGTACGGTATGATAATGTGATTGGTTATGTTTTACTATAAAAGCAATATACATGAATGTGGTATAATGGATACCTAAAATAAGCGTAAAACGAAACAGAATGTAAAGAGAAAATTAGTGTACTTTTGAAGTAATTAGTAACGATTTTTTTTACAGTAATGAAATTGTTTCACACTTAAAACTCAAAACTTCCAGTAACTGTTTACAGTGGATCAAACTTATCCATATGTACCGTCATACAAAAAACAAGTGCTTGAACAAATGATTAATAGCAACTACTAAATATTTATAAGAATCTTTTGCGTATCCATGTATTCCCTGTTACTGCTTTATCACAATAGATTGTAATTTATTCGGTATAAAGAATCCGTTCTTTGATTTATTGTGTAGAACCATTATATTCAATTATATCGACAATAAAAACCTTAAGTTTATATTATCACTTGCACCCATCTAACAACGCATAACATAAGTCACAATTAAAGCATCTGTATATCCTGTGGCTGTAAAACAATTGCAAAAAAGGTAAATTTATACATTACCAAAATCAAAGTCAAGAGGTAAGGCAAAAACTAGAAAACAGAAGATAAAAAAATAAATAATTAAAAAATGAAACACCATACAAAAAAAAAACCAAACAAAAATACTAAGGCCCAATATAACACAAGACGCTCCCAGAAGGGTAGTTATGTGCGAATTTGTTTAATTGGCATTTGGGATCATATGACCTGAAGATTTTACACGCATACTAACCTTTTTCTGATACTGACCATTTCTTCTGAACTACGTAATTCTTTACCAAACATTTCGGGATTATCTGAGTTTGATTTGTCTGCCGTAATGCGATGCCTAATGATTTTACCAGCTTTTTTGGCTCCTTAAACTAGGCGGCAGATTGGAGGCGAGCACTTGACACATGTTTCCAAATTACGCTTTGTCTTTTCTTTATTCAAGAAAGTGGTCTGCAATTAGTAGTGAGTCTACTTGTATTGAATTTAACACAATGTGCTCCATAGGGGCAGGCATGTCCGGTCTCGTATACGGCACTCGTTACATACGTTATTTGGAACAATAAAAGGCAGCGTAAAAACTGCTACATGTAAATAAAAAAGTAACAAATATGTACACGGCACATATTTTCATCTTCGATGGTTTCCAGTTATCCTTCTATAAAGGGTCGTTGTGTGCAAATAGTAGTTGACGATTTGTAAATTAACTCAGTACATTTCGCGGAAAAGTCATGAATGAGCCCATGATCTTTGTGAAAATTCATGGTAAAGTCAAATAACCTGTTCACTCGAACAAGAGGGCGTTGTTCCAATCCAAGGCAGCGTAAAAACTGCTACATGTAAATAAAAAGTGATAAATATGTTCACGGCATATATTTTCATCTTCGGTGATTTCCAGTTATCCTTCTATAAAGGGTCGTTGTGTGCAAATAGTAGTTGACGATTTGTAAAGTAACTCAGTAAATTTCGCGGAAAAGTTATGAATGAGCCAATGATCTTTGTGAAAATTCATGGTAAAGTCAAATAACCTGTTCACTTGAACAAGAGGGCGTTCTACGTTTGCGCCAATTTACCATTCATTTGCACCATATAACATTTACGCCAATAATACGTTTGCGCCAGAACTTTTTCTGAAATGTATGTATCAAAAGCGGCAAAATTAAAACAATACATTTGCACTTATATATTTTTTAAGAAATGACTTCCCTCCTCCTTTATCTGGGCTTGGGACCAGCATGTATGTATAGAACCTAGCGGAGTTAAAGTCAGTTTAATGTTTAAAATGTTCCGTGTTCGTTAAAAGTATGTTGCGTAAAATTGTTTAAAATGTTAAAGTATAATACACTGTTTATTTCACCAACGGTTGACATTTGTAGATAACCTCTTGGCAAGTGATTACATTTGGCGTATGAGAAATACTCAGTACTTGCCTATTATAATAGAAAAGTTTTACATATATCCACGTGACGTGCATTTTATTGATATATTTTTAGATTTTTTCTTTTATTCTTAATTTTTTTAAATCTTAGTAACATTTCAAAATATTTATTATTCATCATTATATTGTCTTTATTGAGAAATGCACATTTGTAAGTTATCTAAAATAGAGATAGTTTTAAATAAATGATAATATATAGAATAGTGTATAATAAAATTTACAATCATTTTTTATTAATTTTTAGAAAAATGTAAATTAATATTTAAATTCAATCATACATTTAATTTCTTTTTTTAATTTTGAAATTTTTTACAGGTAAATTGGCGCTTTTGATCGGTAAATATTGGCGCTTTTGATATTCCCGAAAATAAAATTTGTGGCGCTTTTGATACATTTAGCGCAATTGTATGGTGGCCGAACAAGAGTTGAAATTCTGGTTAAAATCTCGAATCGGGTCAATAAAGTGCAAGGACATCGACAGACTACGGAAATTGGCTAAAAGTTATCGTTATTTGTCGACTATAGAATGATAAGAAACCAAGAAGGCACTGAAAAATTTTTAAATCAAGACAATATAGAATTAAGTGAAAAAATCCCTAAGCATTAAGTTAAAAGTACATAATATAGATGATATTTTCGGAACTGAAATAAAACCATTTATTAAGTGTAAGCAATCCAATCCATTGGTAAACTTCGGGATATAATTTTTTTTCTTCATGCAGGATACAATCCTTAATTTACCAGGCTGACTCTCAGATTGGATCGAGCCGTATCTTTTACAACCTTATTTCGAGTTTGTGTCTGCAACGGAAAACAGTGAATCAACCCCGATAGAAGATTCTTTGCATTTTGTTTTCGTTATTGAGTGCATGGCTTCGAATCGATTGTGAGGGCTGGTTGGCCGAGTGGTTAGGGTAGTTCTACTACCACTACAACAACTGTAGTCTATCACCACTTCGATGTGAGTTCGCGCCGAGATCGGTGGTTCTCTCCGGGCATTCCGGCTTCCTCCACCACTAAAACTGACGTCATGAGATAGCTGAATACTGTTAAAAGAGACGTAAAACCGCATAACAATCAATCTAATCTATTGTGCCGAGAAAGTATTCATATTTCTGCTTCCGGTTACCCATTTTCAATCTTTGCAATCATAGGTCTCTCATGGGGAAGTTAAATAAAAAGGGAAATATTTTGTGATTTTATGTTGGTTTCCAGAAAAAAAAACATATACGAAGCCGGACATGCCTGCCCTTCTGGGGCATTTGGTGTTAAATTCAATACAATTAGACTCGCTACTAAAATACCAATCATAACCTAAGAACAGCGTTTGAATTCCAATCATAGTTTTCAGAAGGTCAAACATCAAGGCCAAATTTTTCAACAGAAAAAAAAAAGTTTTTTTTTTTTTTTAAATTTTGCCTCCGACCCATAAATTAAGAATGTGTTTCTCGTTTTGAATAAACTTGTACATTTGACGGCATTTAGATAAGGATTTTATATATATTACTACTCAAGAATGAAGAGCCAAAATCATCACGTTTGTCATAAAGTTTGGATTTTAAGTACCCCACATACAAATGTAAGTTAATATAAAATAAAAGTCTGATAAGGTGGGTCTTTTGATCAGGATGGCCTGTAGGCTATTAGAGCTGCAAAGTATAATTAAAACCACTTTCTTTGTAGCTTTAAACTCTTTATCTAATCAAAACTCAGTAATACGTGCTCAAATGGAATTTATATATCTAGATAAACACAAATATGAAATTGTTACTTTAATTGTATATATTTACTTTAAATATTAAATGTATACTGTAGTATTTATTGATGCTTATTATTGGCAATTTGTTGCAGTTATTTTACACTTGATATGTCTTTTTACTCCTTGGATTTTTTCTCTTCACCATTCTGTTTGGTAATTTTGTTATTACCTTAACTCACAATTTTATTCTAGTTTCAAATGTTCTTGTTACATGTCTTAAAGTTATGTTTTGAGAATTTCTTTTGTTAATCAAGACTCTTTAATTCTTGTAAATGCCTTGGACTATTCCACTTCTCTTTTTTTCTTGCCTATAATTCTCTCGTTTTCGAAGAACTTTAACTGATAATTTACCTCAAATAAATTAAATAAATTGATGAATAAACATGAGAGGTAGATTATAATTTTTTATTCAGGATATTTCATGACATAAATTTGTATTTTTTATTCTTTTCGATGGGCTTCAAGTTAGTAAAAGTATATTTCCGAGTAATTAATTGAATTCAAGTGCTTCATAAGAAAAAGGGGTGGTTAAAATGCCTTTGCGCTGCGCGCTTAGACATCTTGACCACCCCTTTTCTCACGTAGCACTTTAATTAATTCAATTAATTTCAATTACCCTGAAACATACTTAAACTATTACATAAAGGTGATGTTATATATTGGTTGATGTTTGAATATTGTAGTCGTCTGCCAGCAAGTTTCGTCCGAGTACTTGAAATCTTACCCATGGGTGGCTGAGATTTTTTCTGTCTGGCACTCTTGCTGGACAGGTGTTAGATGCATATAGTTATTCCGTAAGAATAAAAAAAAAGGCGTGCACTCTCAAGGCGGTTATTCTATTTATTTTGTTTTATTGCATTTTTTAATAACACTTTAAATTTATTTTAGTTGTTGTATTATTTCATCGATTCATTTGTTTCCATGTGTTTCAGATGAATTGCATTATGAAGAGAACGTCATATTACACCCTCCTAATTCTCGTTGTTGTTACAGAGCCTTGTTTGTGAGTAAAACCTAGACCATTGTTTAACGCATCTGTAAAACCAAATATAATTGATGTCAAGTGAATTCTCTACATAAAGTATTGCATCAGTTGTTCTAGGCTAAGCGGTAACCATAGCAACATCTAAAAGATTCACCTGTATATTTGTACTCGCATTTTTGCATACTTCTAGTTTGCAACTCTTTAATTTGGTCAGTATGTAAAATGTTTAGAATCTTTACCATTTTAATGGCATGCGATGATATGATTAATGCACTCAATCTTTTGCTGGACAATATTTTTGTTCGTTTTGGCAACACTGTTTATCAACAGGTCATAGTTATTCCCATGGGTACAAATTGTGCACCTCTCATTGCAGATCTTTTTCTTTTCTGTTACGAACGAGATTTCATGAAGAAACTTCAAAATGGAACCATACCTAACAGTGATAAACTTATTTCTATTCTCAATGATAACAGCAGGTATATTGACGATATCCTTACTATTGATAATCCCCAGTTTTTAGATTATGTAGACAGTATTTATCCACAACAACTGAAATTAAATAAAGCTAACAATGATTCAAAATGTTGCCCTTTTCTGGATTTGACTATTATTATTGACTCTGGTAAAATCAAAACCAAAATATATGATAAAGGGATGATTTGATTCACCGTTACTAATTTCCCTTTTCTTGACGGCGACATACCCCTTGCTCCATCCTACGGGGTGTATATTTCTCAACTGGTACGATTCGCACGAGTTTGTTCTACTCTTGATGATTTCAATGAACGTAACCGTACTATCACAGCCAATCTTTTACAACAGGGTTACAGATTTCATAAGTTGCTGAATACATTTAAGAAGTTTTGTAATAGATATGAACATGTTATATCTAAATATGGCGTTACTCGTAAACAGCTTATTACTATGGGCATTTCTAGTCCGCAATTTTACGGAAATGCTGTTAAAAATGCAAGAAATTGATTAAAACTCCATAAAAGCTTGGACGTAACTTACATTCTTTACGTAATAGGGGATATTGGCAAGATATTCTGCTTGCATCCGTTAAATTCGCTTTCAGACCTAGTGATCGGAAATTTTTGCACACATACTGGCCTCTCACTGATACTGCCGATGTCTACTGAAATTTATGACGATTCTTGACCAAACCCTTCGAGAAGTTTTGAGTTTGATTTTTCTTCCCTAGTGCGACAGTGTTCTACCAGCAGACTAGGTTCCTTGAGCAAGCCGGCAGCTTAGCGGCGAGCACCCCTTGACCCATCTTTCAAAATTGCGTAATGTCTTTTTCTCTCCCTTCAAGATTGTGGTCATGGAGTTAGTAGTCTACCTGTACTGGGTTTATTCGTATGTTTTTATACTATATGGAAACGGGACGCATAAAGGGGAGGTTTGGGTACCCATAAACCGGTTTAACCCTACCGCTGGCTTTCCATAAACCGGTTTAACCCTACCGCTTGCTTTTGCTAGTGCTGGTACCAAGTCCGGCTGTCCCGAGTTCATATCGTTGACTACGTTTGTCTTTTGTCTTATACGTGTTTTTCTTGTGTGGTTCCCTTGTAAATTGTCGCATGTAATTATAATTTTCAGCCATTGTAGGTGTTTCCATTTATCCATTTTCTAACATTGAATAATGTTGTTTGGCACAAAGTCTAATTTTGTCACAGAATGTGTTTTTTTTTTTTTTTTTTTTTTTTTTTTTTTTTTTTTTTTTTTTTTTTTTTATATAGAAACCCCCCAATTTTTATTATCATTCAGAAATAAAGGTTGCGATATTCAAATCGACCGGGCTGTTGCTGGATTGTTACAACGTGATGACCAAGAGGAAATAACTTCTTGCAAAAATGTTTATTTATTATTTATTTATTTATTTATTTATTTTTTGTTTTATTTTATTTTTTTTTAGTTATAACATTTAGAGTAAACTTAGTTAACTGCCATGACTTTCTGCACTGTATTTTCAATATCATCTGATTACAATATTTTCCAGGCTAAATGATTTTGTGGATCAATACTTTTTTTAATCCAAGACATTTTTAATGCATTAATAAATGACTGTATATGTGGCATTTTAAACCAAACTTCTTTACGGTTTGAATAAGTATATTTCTCTTTATTTTATCACATTTTCCATTCAAAACAAATTTAAAAAATAGAGACTGGATTCCTTTTAGAACTGCTTTTGGTGGATTTGGCAAGACTGTAAAACAAAAAAATACCGAAGTTACTGTAAAATACTACACACTGTAAAATACTACACAAGAATTGGTGGTGCCAATGTTTCAACAACTATCATTTTTCCATAAAAATTTATCTTTCTAAATAATTCTCACCTTTGTTTATGTTTTCAATATAATTATCCATGAAGATCTTGGATTAAGAAAGACTTAAGTTTATTTTATGCCCAGAAGTTTGAAATCACCAGAATGATTCAAACATATACTCTTCTTTTTATTTAGTTCCTTATCACAGCCCCACCTTGCCCAAATCCATTCTGCTTACGTTTTATGGAAATTTGCCTTCAAATTTGCCTTTACAGCTGCACTAAGTAATTCTGAACATAAAATGAATAAATAAGGAGATAAAAAACCCATTGTCTTTTACCTCTTTCTATTGGAAAAACAATTAAATATGAATCCGTCCTACCTTTTGTTATTCATTGACGAACTTGGAGTCTTAAATCTAGGTTATACGACAAACGTGATGATTTTGACTTCCCGATTAAGTACGTTCCTTTCTCAGCAGCAATATACCTATCCCCATCATATGTAGTGTATGTTTCACAATTTATTCGTTACTGTTGAGCGTGTAGTTCATATAGTGACTTTGTGGAAAGAGCAGAAGCATTGTCACAAAAACTGCTAAATCAGGGATATGTAGAGCCGTTGTTACTTTCGTCCCTTCAGAAAGTCTATGGCTGTCACAACGATATCATAATTAGATATGAAATGTCAGTGTCACAAATGAACACGGACATTTTCAGTTGAATTCACATCTTCTCGGATTCGACATTATCGATTTTAACATTACCCTGGATTGAACAACTAACAGTGTGATGGGTGCTGTATACAGATCATGACATGCTTACCCTTCACTTGACGTCACTCTGTTTTGTTTTATAGAGTTCACACTGTTACTGCTTTATTTTTTGGATTGTATTTGTAATTTTTTAGTGTCTGTGTTTTGTGAGTGTGTAGTGTCTTTGGTAGTCCGTCTTCTCGTACGTGTTCTTGTTTTTGCCTCTTCTCTGGACTTCGATTTATGTAATATGTGCTTTGTTCCTTCGGTATTCTACTGTGGTTGTTTTATTTTGAACACAGCTTTTTGAATCTTTATTTAAAATTCTTAACAAATTTCTTTTGCTGGGAAAGTTGAAGTTGCCTTTGTAGCAGTTTTTGAGAGAAACTCATAAAATGCGTCGAAAATTGCTAGCTTAAATGATATTTTCTTGAAATTTGTTCTGTTGCATACATGTATAAATGACGCCCATTTTTTATTATTTCTTTCCAACAAACTCCAAAAATATTAATGCTTAACAAAAGAAATTTACGTGTGTATGTTCCGATATGTGACCTCGCAAGCAACCAATGAAAACGCAGTTGAAATTTTCTGCCATATGAAAGATATGACCTTGCAAGTTAATTTATATAAAATTGAACGATAGCCGCTATTGGGGGAGTTGACAAAACAATTATCAAGGGTACAGGCATAGTTAAAATTCAAAAATCAAAGCTCCGATGGAGCTGAAACTCGAAAGCACTGAAAATCTACACGTGGCAAAACTTCGTAGTCATCCAAAGAACTGCTGCGTAGAAAATAACGAATTAATATGTTTTGTTGGCCTTAGAGAACTGATTTGATCAAGGGAAACAGAAAGTACAATTTATCAGAGTGATGATCAAAATGGATAATTTTCGTATGGGTGTCTAGTTCACAACTCATGTGGTAAATAGCCAATCGAGGTAATAAAATACATTCGCCGATTTGAGAACTGATTCGATAAACACGAACAGAAATATGGCAAGCACGAACCACAAAAAATAGAAAAATTCAATTTAAGTTACTAACACCTAGTTTTTCTCTACTTAAATTCAATTTAAGTTACTTAATTCAAATTAACGCTACTTAAATTCATTAAGCACTTAAATAGAGATATTTGCTGTTAATATGAGAAAAACGAATTAAGTAGAGAAAATGACAATTCAACTATCATTAAGTGCGCCCGAACAACATAAATTGAGTTTAATTCACATTAATTTACTAAAATTGAATTTAAGTAGAGAAAAACTAAGTTTTAGTAACTTAAATTGAGTTTTTCTTATTTTTTGTGGTTCCCGCGCGCATAACTCTACTTAATTAGAGTTGATATCCCAAGTTATGTTTGAGACAATCGTTTTGATTGACTGACTGTTGTGTTGTATGTCTACGATGTTGACCGTGTACCAAAAATTTAATTTATATGAAATAGAATACAGTTTTAACAGTCGATGTTCCAACATGTTTCAAAGTACAAAATTTATTATTTTGTTTTTGTTTATCTCTGTTTTTTGTTTGTTTTGTTTTTTTCAAAGAAATTCGTAAATGTCGAGGTTTAATAATTACTTAAATTTACATTGCTAAATTTAAAACAAACCTTCAACCAATCAAAATGGTTGTTTCAAACACTACTTCGGCTATTAACTCTAATTTAGTGGGAAACGCTACTTAAGTAGAGTTAATGCACGCGCGAACCACAAAAAATCGAAAAACTCAATTTAAGTTACTAAAGCAAAGTTTTTCTCTACTTAAATTCAATTCAATAAAAAACGCTTATTAAGTAGCATTAATATGAATTAAGCAACTAATTATCATTAAGTTTTGTTAATACATTTTCGGCATTTTTACTAGCGTTAACAGCGCGGGATCAACAAAAATTACTTAAACTCATTTTAAGTAGCGTTAATTCGAATTTAGTAACTCAAATTGAATTTAAGTAGAGAAAAACTAAGTTTTAGTAACTTAAATTGAGTTTTTCTATTTTTT